>JASSUY010034812.1:6913-50088 GCA_032466535.1 Forpus xanthops
TGTTTTGACAAGCTTGTGCCAGGTTTTTGGCTAGTAAAGTCATGTGTTTCTGCTATACTTTTCCTGGGAAGAGAAACCTTATAATGAATCTAAAAGATAAACAGACAAAATGTTATTTATTTGTCCAAAATTTGTATTTCTAGGCTAGACAGTGGTGAGAACAAAATCATCTTAACAGAATACAAGATCAACTATTTTTAAATTGAACGCCAGTCTGTTCCGTCAACTTTAACAATTACTTATGAAATTAATTAAAACTCAGGTTGCTGCATTTTCATTGCCAGTTTGAACACCACTGACTAGCCTTGATTAGCCCAGAACATATTGGATCATTTTAGGTAACGGTATAATTTAAAAACTTTCAAGAATTAGAAAATAAAATCTTTCTGTAACTAGGAAAGGTCAAATACTAGCTTTGGGTAAGAAATCAGTGTGGTCTTTCCAGGAAAAAAAAAAAAATTGGAAACTCGAATAGCATATCTGATAATCTATGTAGATTGGAAACTGTCTTCTATATGTCAAGTTTACAAAGGGAACTGCATGAATTTAAGGATAATTAAAATATATTAGAAAGAGTGATTGGTACACATTAAAATGTCAGCTATCTAAAAAAAAAAAAATACTGACAATTTACAGAGAAACCTTCCTGCTCTAGGCTTGAAGGCACTGAAATATCTCTCGCTTCTTGCTGTTTTTTTCTCTTTTTTGATTTGCTGACATATTTCAAGTCCTTGAATAAAAATTATTTACCTCTGTTATTGCCATGTGTAAGGATCTCCTAGCTGAAACACTATGAATTTAATAAAAATAAAGCTAGACAATAGGGCCTAGTGATGGACAGTTAGATATACATTTAGACATAGGGTTTTTTTATTCTTTTCATTATCTTTTTGCATGTGGTAGTATTAATCTTTATTTTCACTATAAATCAAAGAATTATTATATTCTCAAAGATAGTTAAAAAGGATAAAGACTGGAAAAGGAGTATCTTGGTCTATAGACCATAGACCAGCAGGTAGGATTATTTGAAAAGCCACGAAAAAAATATTGCAAAATCTTTATTTAGTGTCTTTTAAGTATTTTACTATTACAAATGTTTGTTGAAAACATCTTCTTATTCATGAGGCATGCATAGGATATATCTTTATAAAGAACCATAGATCAGTAGTGAGAATATGAGATTTTTCTGTTTTTTAGTCTTCCCATCTTTTAATTTCTGGTAGGCTCACCTAATTGACTAGAAATAAATGTCTTTTGCATAAAATGTTTTTAAAAAGTACAAAAATTTTTTTTTATTTTTTTTCAGACTGCAAAAACCTATTAGGGTCATTTACCCTGACCATACACATAAAACAGCTTGGATGATCCATAATGGTCTTAATCGTAATTTGAGTGAACTATTGAATATATTGCTCAAAAAAAGAGGTCTGTGGCCAATTTGAGAACAAGCAGTGATGGAGAAGCAACTATAACCACAAGCAAATTGTGCTCATGATTGATTATTCACACTGTTACAACCCACATATTAACTCTCATATTTGCATAACTTCAGCTTCTAAAGAAATACAAACCTCAAGACATTACACATGGTTGCAATATTACCTTTGATTTCCCATCTAGACACTTCATGTTGCAGCTGGCCAGGCTATTTGTTCCAAACAATTTTCAGGTATGCCTCTTTTAATTGTTTACAGGTGAGCACTGACCATGATATTTATGGATTTGTAGTAATTGCTTCACAAATGAGAACCCTGGACTCATTTGAGCCGGATGTTATTGTGCAAATGCAGATCTCAGAGTGTTTTTCCTTACTTCACCACTCAATTGCAGCCTCCCTGTGTCTCTCAATGTGATTGGTCACATCATCAGCTTTTTAACAAAGAGATGACATGCATAAACGCTGTAATTCCTGGTACAATGAGTTTATGAATGAGTCTCTAATGGGAATGTAACTGTGGGGCTTGGCAAAACAACAGACCAGGGGAAACACCACTAAGATACAGGACACAACAGAATGGGTTATATCTCTGGGTAAATTAGAAAGAATACGCAGAACATAAGGCTCTTTCAGGACTTTACATACTGATAGGTAGATTTTGCAAGAATAAAGACATGGGGGCATTGCTTAGCAGAGAAAAGCCCTATGATTTGGGGAGTGTCGAAGAAAGCTTAGAAATAATTTTCAAACCAGCCAAAAAGAAACACTATGACAATATGGCAACTATCTTCGGTGTTGATTGTGCAAGGATGAAAATAGGCTGTCCACCAAAAGCATCACACAATATACAGCAGAGCAAGTTATGTATACAGATTGCCTACTGGCAGTGCTTATATCTCACAGTGAGAGGGGCCCATAGAGGGAGCATGAAGTGGCTACATTCCTAATTTAGGCATCCTCAATAATCCCATAATTACACAAGATGAATTCAGAACCTTGTGCCTTTTAATAATGCAGGGCTAGCTGCAGTTTCACCCTGCAGGCAGAGACGCAGAAGTGTAAAGATCAGTTAAGACCTCAGCACACAATGTCCCCTTCAGCTGCGCTTGCAGGCTGATCCCTCTCCATAGGTATTGTCCTACACTACAGGCAGATCTTGCTCCCTTTTGAAACACATTAAATGTGTCACTGGGACAGAGAGGCTGCTACTAGGTCAGCATTGTCCTTATATCATCTCTCTTTGCTGCTCCTGTGTGTGTGGGGTGATGTATCTGAGGGTTGTTGAAAGCCACTGGCATGGGCACTTGTTCCTTTTCCCATCTCTGAATATCTACATCCATAACTCATGCAACCAAGGGGTATACAGTGTCTAGACAAGGAAATTGTGAGTGCAGCTTTCTATTCTTTGCTCAGAGATACTGTCTTCATGCATGAATTTCCATCTCAGTTCCAATAAAAGCACTTCTCCAGGTGAAATAAAATTGATTGCATGAATATTCATAGGCAAAGAAAAACCATTAGTCTATATGCAACACAATTGTACATGCTTGTTTGCAAATAGATTTTCCTAAGTATTAACCCAGTTCCTTTTGAGAAGATACAATAATCACTCTTTTTTCTCTCTTCTATAATACAAGTCAGCTTATCTTACACTCCCTTCCTGTGTTTCCACAGATGTCTCCTCCATCACCATGGTCATGGCTGCATTATGCCATACAATATTGGCAGGCATAAAATTGTCCTTATGCTCTTGTTTCATACAGGAAAGTGATGTTAAATAACTTGTCATTAGAATGTTCTGAATGTCTGGAACGGGACAAGGAATTAAACTTATATCTCTCACTCCCCCTGTCAGTGACATTACTAATTTTTCATTGCATCTGGTATGTTTAACAAGACCTCAGCTTTCTCCCTGTTACTTTATTCTGCCAAGGGAAAATAAATAAAGTGCATTTTTAGCATGCTATCCTAGTAAAGCCAAAGTTATAAACAATTCCAGTTTTCTGTTCAGCAGCCTTTTTCCAGAGCCAGCAAGCCATAGTTATTGTACTGGGGAATACAAGGAACAAGTGTGCAGATACTGTGGTGTGCAATGAAAATAGAAAATGTTACACGTATTGCAAGGAAGGAAAGAGATCCTGAGATTTAAGTGTGGAAGGCGACATAAAAAAACAGAAGTAACTAAACAAAAAAAAGGGGGATGTAGCACTGCACTGCTACAGTTGGAAATCAGGCTTCATCTCTTGTGGTGTACACTGAAGTATTTTATTAGAAAGAGGGGTGCTTGCATGCTTTTCTGAGACTGATTAACAGGGGTTGCTAATCTACTGCTGATTCATCACCTCTATGAATAGGGAAGAGTGTATGGTAAGTATTTGAAATACAAATAAATGTGAGATTTCTCTTTTTCTTTCTTTTTCATCTTTCTTTCTTCTTTTTTCTTTATCTTTCCTTCTTTGCTGCTTTGCTCCTTTCTTTTGCTTTCTTCCTTCCTTGCTTGCTTACTTTCTTGCTTTCTTGCTTTCTTTCTCTTGCTTGCTTGCTTTCCTTGCTTTCTTCTTTCTTTTTTTTAATTTTTTTCTTTTTTTTTTCTCTCTTTTGTTCTTTCCTTCATTGTTTCATTCTTTCATTCCTTCCTCAAAGTCACTCCTGCTCAGATGAGGATGAGTTTCCCCTTAACCTGTAATTAATTGCATCTTTGTTTTCCAGACCACTGGATTTTAGTAAGGTCTGATACCTATCACTAATTTGTTTCTGACACCTTACTAGTCACTAGTCTGTGACTGAAAAAGGGATATTTATTTTGAAAGAAAATGTTCTCCAATACTCATGGCTTGTTCACAATATAGAAGCAGATTAGGGCAAAAAGACATTTCTCAGTTATTTTAAGAGTGGGTTTGAAGCTGCCTGTAGAAAAGGCAATAGTAGTGACCTGTACTGTCAATAATGACGTACTTAGAACCCTATAAAAGAACTGTTTTAAAATCACAACGTAACTGTGTATAAAAAGTTGAAATGTCATATTGCACCATTTTTAATTCACTTTTTCATAAAAGTGTAGAGACTGCTGCAAATAAATTAGACACTGAATCCCTAGTTCCTTTGCATTAGTTCTTTTATAATAAACCCATCAAATATCCAAAGAAGCATTGTCATGTCAGTATGCTCTTTCAGATCTCTGACAAGAGACAGGAACTTGGAGATTGATACCTAACAGCTTTTATTTGCAGCAGAAACCATTTTTCCCATGAGCTGACCCAGATAGCAGTTCCAGGAATAGTTTTTAGGACAGAAACATCTTACACAAATTGCAATGTTTAATCTAAAACAGTAAAATAGCAGGATTTTTTTATTTTTCTTTACCTATAAATTCTTCAAATAATGAAAAGTCATTAAAACTGAGCCAAAAGAATCAGAAGGAATCAATATTATTTCAGGTTTCAGGAAACTATTTTTGAATTCTAGAAACACAAAATCTTAACCATATAAAAACTTGCCTTCCTTAGATCTTATCTTCTTTGAACACTAACTGATTGATTTTTAACATGATGGGCTTCATAGTACATAGATTGTTTTTACAAACTAAAATGAATTCAACTACATCGGCTCCAATGAACCGAATTTTTTACTTTGCAATGTTGTTGTAAATGCTTATAAATAAATGATAGATTTATTCCTGAAAAGTGCATTCTCACATTTGTTTTGTTAAAAAACATTAAAGTAAGACATCTATTTTAATTTGGGGTCGTTTTCTTCTTCCTTTGTTTGTTTGTTTGTATGGTTTAGATGCCATGTAAAAGCTGGCTCCTTTTTTCTTGTAATAAATAAAATAGTTTCAAATGTGCCTGTCAGACAATGACAAATTATTGCAATATGCTTCTAATGAAGGAGGTAAATATAGTAAATAACTTTCTGACAGATTTTTATGTTGTTTGTTGGGCAGGTATTTATTGTTTCTCTTTATTTTTTTACCTATTCAGTCCAAATTGTCAAAATAAACAAATAAATCCCAAATCTATTAAATACTAACCCCATGTGAAAAAAAAAAAAACAACCTATATAATGTAGGAGAATGAAAAGAAAACAGTGCTTTGAAAGGTTATTTTTACAAGCAGTCACCTCGACATTTCTTCTTTACTTGACTGAAATAGTCTGTTTAAAATGTATTATGGAAAATGCCTGACCTGTGAACTAAACCAAACATGCTGCAAGATAGTAAGAACCTTATTAATGCAAATTTGCACGCCCGAATATTTTCTTGCATAGGGGGTGAGTTGGAAACACTGTAATCTAATTAATCTTCAGTTTCATTTATGTGCACAGACATTTGCTCCTGTAACAGGGAAGACTGTTTCTTTTGGCCACAGCCACGTTGTGGAAGCCTCCAGTATTTGCAGGCTGATAATAGGACTAATGTGCTGGCGCCCTGACAGAGGGCACAGGAGGGCATGCCATTAGATAAGTGTTTCTGCTACATTACACAGACAGCATTGCCCTTCACAGAATGTTCCAGCCATTGTGCAGTTTGATGTCACACAGCTATAGAATGCTAATGCCAACGTAATTATGTATTTTGGCTTCCTTTTTGGCAATAGACTGTACTTAAGCAAAATTTAGTACCATCTTATATGCTCCTACAGCTGGATAATTAAAGTGCATTTCAGTCTCCAGAACAGGGAACTAATGATATGAAGATCAGTGGCTATTTAAAGAGTTATTCACTCTGCCTAGGGAGTCCTGAAAATTAGGTCTGTTTTCAGGCACAAAGTATATTTGGTAACAAAAGAATGACAGTTCAGTGCAATTTAGCTAAATTTATTTCTCCTGGGTTAATGCGTGTGGCACATAGGCGTCCTCGTATTTTCCCTCAGCAAGCAAAACTCTTGCTTTTAAGTAGAATTAACGGGTTCATAGCTTTACTTTGAATGTGGGACAAACATGATGTGATAGAGCTTCTGGAAACTCAGAATTAAGAGTGCATTTTCACAAAGTGGCACAGACAGGTAGTGGAGGAACAATGACACACTTGCTGCTTTCCCAAAGGAATATGATGTTCTCGCTGATCAATTTAAGGATATCTCTGTGCAGTACAGGATACCTTAAAATGAGATAAATCTGCAAAGAAGGTGAAAGTATTAACTTGATTTATGGGGCAGCTTTCTGACTTGTCCTCATGGGCACTCAGCTAGAAAGTTATTTTCAATTCTTGCCTATTGGTGAATATCAGCATAGAGATGTCCACAGAATACAGCTGTTAACAATGTTCTCAGAGCAAAACATGGTCACTACAAATAAATTCAGTCCTGATAGCTTACTTGGCCATGAACATGTAAATGACAGCCTAGGTGAGATTCTTGTATAAAACTGAGTGGTAACCCAAGGAGCAGGACTTGAGTTACCACCACACACTTAGGACAGTTTAAACATTAAATTAAAAACGTTAAATTACCCAGAACTTAGCAGCACATGGTGCTTCTGCATGAGAATTACTGTGTTCTGAAGGAGGAACAGAGGCCATATGTGTTTTGAGTCTGCTTTTTCCCTCATGACGGCAAGGGTGAGATGTGTCGGCATCGTATTGCTTGCGAGCATGTGGCATCTGTGGCTGTTCTCAGCACCAAGGAGGAGATGCCTGGCAGTTCCCCTCAAGCCTCGCTCCTGAGCCTTGCAAGCTTCCTGTGGAGCCTCTCTGTAGCCTTAGAAGGTTCCTTGGCTTCAAATGCGCTAAGTAAGCTCTGGATGACAGCCCATCATACAAAGCAGCTGCTCCTTCCTGCTCCCCTCAGAGGCTGGCTCCTGACCCTAAATTCCTGTAGCATTCCAACCCTGTGGCATTTACATGGAGGGAGGGCTGGGATCGTGGGGGCAAGGGCACAACTGTACCCTGCTCTGCCTCTGGCACTATGGGCAGTAAGAGGGGGTGGGTCTGCGAGTGGGACCAGGTTAGCCACAAAAGCATTAGCCTGGTTACATTATGCTCAGCAGCTCAGTGACTTGGTATCTATTTAGAATGTAAATAGATAACATATTCCCCCTTCCCACCCCCAAACTGTATCCGCAGCATACGGAGGTTCAAGTGACAAAGCATTCCACGCAGCAGGGTTTGTACATCCTGGATTTGGATCCATCTATTCACAGCTATATTTCGCATGGAGGCCTGGTTGCAACAGTTCTTAAAGTAGCTCTTTCTCATGCAGAACTATTAGAATTAGTATGTTATAGTTGGTGTCCTCAGCTGTTCAGTCCTGCAGAGAAGTGTCTAAAATGTCTGCACTATCTGCCTTCTTCGTTCTCATGCTCTACGACTTTTGATACGCAGCTTATCAGAAACAGTAAGTTATAACTCACCAAATAAGGTGCACCTAACCAAAAATTCTTTAATTCTGATACTTAAAGCTATGCAGCTTATTTGGCACTGACAGATGGAGTAAAATAATGTGGTTAGCTCTAAGAATCAATGATAAATTATTTTATAATTATGTATTCATAACAGGAAGACATGTTCACTAATTCCCTTTGCAAGGAGGAAGCAGTGAGTGATTTACTAGGAAAGCACAGTAGAAATGGAAACAAAGTCACCAGCCAGTAAACTCTAATGGAGTATCATTTCTGAACATTGTTATATCAATGATTAATTTGCATCGTGGTTAATAGCAGTCATCATTAAAAATTGAAATGTGTCAATTACTGTATATATCCACTTACTCACCTATGCTTCTGAGAACATTAAAAAATGAAGGATAATTAATTAGGAACAACACAGAGTCTCATTTTGTAGGTTTTGTCTTATGATTTTCAAAAGCCACGCTTGCATGCATCTGTTGTTTGAAGAGGAGAAGGAGCTCTGCTCAGTGACAAGGGCTGCTTCAGTCCTAGCAGCCACAGGAGGGTCTCCTGTTTTCTTCCAACACCTCTCCCACTCCTGTTCTTCCCTGCTCCTCTCCCCCAGTAAATCTGGTAGCAAGTACAACCCTCTGAGCAGATGGGTAGTAAATACAGAGCTGGAGATTCTGTCTGACAATCAAAATAAAAGTGTCTGACTCGTCATTACAAGTTACATTATCTAAAGACCTCGTACCATGCTTCTATTTTAAATACACTTTTTTTCCTGACTAACCTTTTAAGAAAGTGCAGCGTTCAGAGATACCTACGTTTCGGACTGCCAAACTTGACACCATATAAGGATCTGTTTTATGGACAGAGCCAAGAGCTTTCCTGCTTTGAGTAGCAGGCCCCTTGCAGCAGCCTTGGGGTGGGCACTGTCTCCCTGGTCCCCCACGAGCATTCCAGCCCCCAGCTCACACTTTATCTGCTCCAGCAACTGGGTGCACACAAGTGTTAGACAGTACACCTGCAAAACCAGTTGGTCCCTATAAATTTTACAAGTGCATATTCTAACACTTGCATGCCCTGCTGCTGCTACACTGCCAGGAGCATTGGCTCTCATGCACCGTGGGGAGGTTCAAGTGTAAAAACCTGCCGTAGCACATTTATGAGTGAATGCCCAACTCGGTGCCAAACATTTTGCCATAATGCCATTATTATAGCACCTCGTACCATTGTACACTGATGCTAATAGTGCTCATACTGAAGAGGATATAAGCAAGAGAAGGCTGGTAGGCTTTTTTTCGAGATCTCATGAGGTGGAAGTTATTGCCACCAACAGAGATTTTGGTTTTGGTTTATGTTTACTGAAAACAAAAAGCCTGTTAACCTTGGCAGAATTCATCAAGCTTTATCTGCCAAACCAATGAAACGTGATGTGCTTAACTCCCAAAAACTCCTGGCGGTATTTCATAATGAAGTATGTCACCACATTTTAGGTGGACGGTTTTGTCTTGTTTTCTTTACTGACCAGCTGTTCTAATGCTATTTGCAGATAGCAACATTAGATAAATTTAAAGGCTATATGACTTAAAAGTTACATGACACAGTTCTCCTGGCCTGATACCTGTAAACAGAACTGAGAATAGGAGTAAGTCTTTTATGACAGTACAATTCATATTTGCCAGCCAGCTGAAACTGGGAGCGGTTTGTTCCCAGATTTATTTTTTTAATTGGATACAGTTTGAGCAGAGGCCTGTAAAGAGCCATCACATAGTAGCTATTCAGAAGGATCCTGTAAGGCACTGGACAAATTTAAAGGGCTAAGGTCACACTTTTAACAGATAAAACGCTGTAAAAGACTCCATATCTATTCTTTCTTTTTTAAAGTGAAAGTGAAATCTAAAACAAGAACTATAATAAATAACTGCAATATTAAGTTTCCTCTTCTGCCAGATGCTGAGCCATTGAAAGCATCTGGATGAAGCTCAGCACCAGATAACTTCCTCCACTAGAAGTGTCTTTGCATTCCCTGTTCAGCCATATCAGTACTTGTCCATCATTCCATCTACAACACTTATTAACTAACCCCCATTGCCTTTCCCAGCTTCCATAAGTTTCTTTGCCCTCTTCAGCCTTCTCATTCCTATTTCTCTTTACCTGTGGTTGGATCTTCTCATTAGAAAGTTCAGCATAAACCTGCTGTTACTGCTTTCCTCCTCTTCAACTCCTTTTTGATTTAATAACAGAGTTAATCTTGTTGCTCTGCATGCTCTGGTGCCCTGACTTCTCCTTGCTGTTCACAGTTCATTCTTCTGCTCTTCACCTCCTAATAGGGTTTAGGCCACCCTGGCACCTGTCTTCTACCTGCACTGGTGTTCTCAGTGGTATCTGTGTGTCTCAAGAGGTCTCCAGCTGAAGGAATCATCTGCATATTCAAACACCTTACTGATTTCAGTGGTTGCTTTGTTACAGCATTCTCCTTGACTTCTGGACCCGCATGCTTCCTTCTCTTCGTTCTCTTTAATAATGTGAAACCTTATTGCTTCCCTCCCACCTTCTTTTGGTACTCCATAGTGCTTAAACTACGAATGATCATTTAAATTTAGTCTATTGGCTATTGTTCCTTTCCTAATTGCAAAGATATTTAATTCATATTCCATCTCCATAGTAAAAGATCCCTAACATGGTAATTTCATTTGCAAACCTGATTAGATTTAAAATCTATGAGTTTTTTTCCAGAACCGCAAAACTTATCACACAAGTACATATGCAGATATACAACTTATATAGTATATTTACTATTGCTCTCTCAGAATAAATCAGAAATGTTCTGTTGCCTGTCATAGGTACCACAGCACTGAATTGTGAACAACAAAGGGTATTCACCTTATCTCAAGCAGCAGAGGTGTGCTATTTGTAATCTGTTCCTGCTCTCCCCTCAGTATGCCCCCCACTGTTGATGATACAGATTTTAATCCTTGCATGGAAAAAAAAAAAAAAAACAACTGGTATGGAAAAAAGTTTTGCAGGCTTTTTCTTAATAGCTTTTGCACGTTTGGATTATGGGTTTGGCCCAATCTTATCACACTAAAATTAGGACACAGTCAGGCACTGTCTCAGCTGGGAGGCAGAAACCAATAGCTGAGAGTAGATAAGAAGCAGATACTTAAAACTACCTCCTACCTACTCCTCAGTCAGTAAGCACTATTTCTCTGGTCCATTTTGAAGTCTAACAGCTCTAAACAGACAATTATTTAAGCTAATCTGTTTCCATTTCCACTGTATCAGAAGGGACAGAAAGAAAGACACATCTAGATTTAACACTCCCATCCTCTGTGGGGGTGGATGAGTGTCCTCAGGAACAAGTCCCCATTCCCAGCCAGCCCTCACCCAAAACGTTTCATCTCCATGGGCACGCAGGAGCAGGCTGGAGAACGCGGCTGTGCAGATCTGTGTTTGGTGCAGAATTAGGAGTTAGGATACAGTCAGAGCACGTACCCTCCCCCCTGCTCAGAAACATGGAAATGCTCTCAGATATGGGAATGAAGGTAATAACTGCAGCCATGAAGCTGTCTCAGCTGAGGTTCAGGGATTCTTGGTAATTCTAGGATTTCAGCTGTTCTTTTCCATTTCTCTCTCTAATTTTATTTCACCAGTTCAGGGGGTTCCATCTAAGCTGCACCACGGGGAGGCACAGCCCTTGGCTGGATTGTCTGTTTCCCTTCTGATCACCAACCTCCCAGATGAAGGACTTAAACAGTGAGCAGGTCACTGAAGGTCATCCTGGATATACATAACTATTTAAGCACACATGCAGTGACAGGGTCACTTGATGACTATCAATTATTACAATATTTAAAGGTCACAAAAGTCCTGAAATACCTGCTTCACTGACTAAAACACATATTAACAGCCTGAAACCTAACATTCTGTGAAGGCAGTAAGGACTTCTATGACTTTTACAGTTGAAATCTGCCAAACTGAACCAGGCAGCAGTTTAAATACAAAGAGAAAAGAGAAATTCAAACATAATCTTTTTCTGGGAAGCAATAAGCTTGCTTTATTACATTTTGTGCAAGTGACTTTGCAGAACATTATATTGCACAGAGTAAGATGTCATTAAAACAGGTTGAAAAGGAGCAAAGGAAAAGGGACAAAGTTTTGCCCGGGGTAAACAGCTACTACTGAAGCTGTACCAGCTCATACAATGGCTTTGGTCAAGGTTTCTCATGATCCAAAAAAAAAAAAAACACAAACAATACCAAAACTTGGGTTGAAAAAGAACCATCCACAACAGGGAGTCTAATACATCAATATAAACCTGATCTACAGAGCACTCAGATTTATTCTGTAGGGAGCAACCTTTGCTTGCCGGGACATGGACTGCATGACCTAAAATGCCTTTTCCATCTATTTCAGAGATGCACAGTTATTTTAGCAGCTTCGTGTCTTTTCTCCACTGCAGGGTAATAGTATTAGCGGTGGATCTGCCAGAGGAAACCAAGGCTATCAGGCAGTTGTAAAAATAGACTGATGCATGCAGAGCACGTGAGCCCAGCAACTTGCCGCCAGGGCTCGGAGCAAGCCGGAGGGAAGAATTTGGGAAAGTCTGGAACGGCAGCGGACACTGGGGGTGCAGCTCCCGGCTCAAGGAGCGAGGGGCGGTGCTGCAGCCGCATGTGGAAATGTTTACTGCAGCTTACCGGCTGCTGCCCTGTTTAGTTACCTCGCTGCTGCGTTCCCATTCATTATTTCCCCTGTTTGTTTATTCTACGGCATTTATGGATATCCCTTTGGGGATCTGAGCAATCGCTCTAAGGGATCGTCCATCTTATCTGGGAGACAACCCCAGCACCCCGGAGGCGTCCTCCGGCGGCGCCTCGGAGCCGGCGGGCGGTTGGACGGAAGGGGAGGCCGTGCGCTGCTGCTGCAGCCCTCGGAACTGCTCTTTTTAACTCTTTCCTTGAGGAGCGGTTATCAGGCAGGGAGGAATAGCTCCCTCCCTCCTATCCGGTAGCACTGAAAACCTAGGTAGGGCTGCTTTAAGGGCAGGTGGATTCGCGTGGTCGCCAAAGCCAAGATCTCAAAAAGCAGTGGAGGATTTCTTCAGTCATGGGTAAGGGAAGCCCTTGCTTCAGACCCTGCCGGTACCCCACATCTCTTACCAGCTTTGAAAGGAGAGAGTTGTTCCTGCACTGATCGCTTATACAAAACTGAAAAGACTGAAACCTGCAAACCTCCCTGCTCCAGTGCCCCTTCCTGGCCCAGCATAAAATCAGGGCTGGGCCTTTTTCTGCTGTAAATCTGCTTTTTTTCCCTTCAAGCACCTGTCTTACACTTAAGAGAAATGTGTATGTGGGCTACTGTGCAGACCATCTCATCCTCATACACTGCTTTTATGAGGATGTGCACGATTATGTGAGCAGTCTACACACACATACGCAAATATACAGCAATGCAATTACAAGCTTAGAGTGTGTAATGTGAACAGATGAGCCACTAGCAGAACTGGCAGAAGACAGATATCTGTTTTAGTTGTTGGCTCGTTTCTGAAACACCAATAGCACAGCAGTCACACAGCTGAAGCAATGGAAAGAAGTGAGTGATTCACCTCACTGCATTTCTCATGTGTCACAGATTCTTCCCTATCTGAAATCAGAGGGGCCAAAATATCCTAGGAATCCTTCCACAGGGGCTGTCCTTGCATAACAAAAGTATGTATGCTTGGACTATTAAGTAAGTTCCCTGCTTCTACCTGTGGATTTCCTTTGAACATCGCTGCCTTGAAAACTACAGAATTTTCTGCAATAGCTTGCAATGGTTTTAGAGACACAAGAGAAAAATATCCTTCAAAAATATCCTAACCTACCAGGTGTTAAAAAAAAAGGAAGGGGAACATTGAACTATCAGGAGGGAGGTGTTTCCATGGAAAACAGAGTTCATCTCTTAGTCTATAATTTGCACAAAGCTAAAATGGCTGGCTTTAATACAAATGTATTTTATTTGACAACACAAGTAACAAGAAACAGAAAGCCCATTGCAGAAACCAGCAGTGTTATGTAATGATAGCATGATCAGGACCCCTACAGCTCTAACATTAGTGAAGGGAGGACACTTGTCTACATGCAGAAACTCTGCACTCCCCAAGTCTGCTTGGAACAAGAGCCCTGGAGGTGTTTTGCTTTGTTCCTAAATTGTATTTTTAGCCAGCATAAAACATGGCATAAGAAAGAAAACTTACTCTAGTTTCAGCTATGCTGAAGGATGGGCCAATTCCCAAGCTGAGTGAATAGCTACCATTTACTGCTAGAACATATAAGGAAGATTGCTGATTTGCAGCCCTTTCCCACTGCAACCTTAAGCAAACAGGGTTTAATTAGATCAATAATGATTAAAGTTACTTTGGCCAGAGAGAGCTTGCAGTTCCTTTAATGGTGATGAATCCACTGCCTCAGAAAGGAAAAACAAAAACAAAGCAGAAAAGAGAAAGTCAGGGGATTTTTGCCAGCCCTAATAATTTAAAATAGTTTTGTTGTTCTCCTTAGTTCCAAATGCTGGGTACTGTCACAATAGCTCTTTGATATCGGACACTGATATTGATCTGGGTGCATCTGTCTTGCTCAGCAGCTGATAATGACAGCACACGTGATTTCCTGTTATTGAAGCCCCATAGACATTTCTGGATCCAGAGCTTGACAGCTCCAGGAATCCGTTCCCATCAGCAGTCCAGTGTCCAATGCTCTCATTGCCTTTCAGCTGATGGAAAGAGGATACGCTGCAGCCCTGCTGAGTTGTAAACAACTTGTTTACCACCTTCTCTGTGTAATCTGTCCCTGCTTCTGTCTGCTGCTGTGGCATCAACAGAGCATTAAAACACACCGAGCTCATAGGCTGATGTGCAGAAAACAGCCCAAGGAGCCTTTCCAGGCTATTGCTTTGTAGAGCATGGGAGGTCATTTATACCTGTTGTTTCCAGTCAGCCAAAGCAGCCCTGCTTTTGCATGTGGTTAGCTTTGAAGAAATCGTTTTTGTTGTTCATTCTGCTGGCATGAAAACGTAAGGAGTGTGGGCCTGATGCTGCTCTTCTGGCAAAGCTCCATTTGGGTCATGCAAAAAGAGACACAGCATCTTTTTATGTTTGAATAGAAAGAGTGAAAGATGTATGTGATTTATAGATCCTCAAATGCCAGAGGAGCACCCCTGCAGCAGAAGGCTGGGTTGAGGGGCAAAACCTCTGCAGATTTTAACAGCGTACGAAATAAGGGGAATCTGAAAACATTTGGAAAGTCTCTAGTCTGTACCCTCTGTGCTGCTGACCAAGATTTGGGAACAACTGCCCCAGACACTGTCCCAGAAAAAAACTTCCCTGGGGTTTAGTACAATGGGCAGTGAATAGGAATGACAGTGCTCAGATATGAATGTGCTCACTTTGTAGGGCAGGTGCAGAGCAGCTCTCAATCACCCTCAGAAAGTGTGATCCTGCTCATGTTGAAATCAAGGGCAAACCTGTGATCAGATTTGGGGATTTTAAGAAGTGATGGAAATTTGGATAGCACAGATTCAAAGCTGACAGTAGTTCACATTGCTGTCTGCCCATGCATCTGAGACACCACCGTCCCTGTGCAGGGAGATGCTTTCCCTGTCAGCCTCCCATCTGCAGAGCGCAGATTATCGATAATGGGCAACTGGTTTTGGACATGCTCTTTATGAGTGATTTTGAATTACTTTTGAAAACTTCTTCTGAGTAGTTGATCTTAATAGAAAACTACCTTTCCTTGTGTTTTACACTACCTGCTTGTTCAGTTTGCTGAAAAACCTGAGGTGCTCTTGAATAAAACCCAGGCAGTTGCTCTTAGTGCTCATGTCTGAAAATAGAAACTCGGTTTTGATAAATACCAGCTTCTGTCTCCCTCAGGCATAGTGGAGACTTTTTGATATTCAGATTGAACTGGAGCTGTTGTAAGATCATGACAGTGAATTTAGCAGAATAGAATAGCCTGAACAGAGTTATAATCCAGGCAACCTCATCTAGGCATGGCATCATCTCAGGCAGGCACACCTGGGAGGGGAGGGCGAGAAACCATCTAATCTACATGGATAGAATTACCAAGCTTTGCCAGTCTGTCAAAAAGGTAGAGGTGAGAACCAGCATAGGGAGTGCTGGTCTCTCTCACCTCTGTACATCCCTGTCAGTATCTATGCAAGGAACTTGGGATAGCTCAAGGATAGTCCAACCCATTGTTAGGCACTGGCCTGCTCTGTTAGTGAAGAACTTGTACTGGATAAATATTATTTCTACCTCTTCTCTTGAAGCTTGGCCACCATTTCACTGTTTTGGCAGGTATGCAACTGAAAATGAAAAACTTTGAAGGCTTTTCCCCGCTGTCTAGGGAAATTGGCTGTGAATAAGAATAGGTTTAAATCCTTGTCTCCTCTTGTTTCTTAACCTGTGTTCAAGTAGTATGTGTAAAAGTGATGCCTCCTGATCATTTCAGTCACCTGGCTTCTCAGAGAAAAATGGGCACATTGCTGACTATACATAGCCAGCAATAGATATGTCACTGATCAGCCCTGCAAAAGAATAGACTTGACTACTCTCTGGGCATTGGTGACTTTTAGACAGCATGGTAAAGGTTTTACTGGAAGTATAAGAAACCATGCGAACCTCATAAAGTTCAACAAGGCCAAGTGGAATGTCCTGCACCTGGATCAGGGTAACCCCAAAGCCCTGCAAGAAGTACTTGGAGGTACTGGTGAATGCAAACTGAGTATGACCCAGCAGTATGTGCTTGCAGCCCAGAAAGCTAACTGTATCATTGACTGCATAAAAAGGAGCATGACCAGCAGGTAGGGGAGGTGATTTTCCCTCCTCAAGCTGGTCTAGAGGAGGGCCATAGAGGTGATCAAAGGGCTAGAGCACCTCTCCTATAAAAACAGGCTGAGAGAGTTGAAGTTATTTAGCCTAGAGGAGATTGTGGAAGACCTTACAGCAGCCTTCCAGTAATTAAAGGGGTCCTACAAGAAAGGCGGGGAGGCAGACTTTATCAGGGAATGTAGTGATAGGACAAGTGGTAATGGCTTTAAAAGAAAGAGAGTAGATTTAGACTGGATACAAGGAATAAGTGTTGTGATGAGGCACTGGAACAGGTTATGCAGGGAAGCTGTGGCTCCCCCATCACTGGAAGTGTTCAAGGCCAGGTTGAATGGGGCTTTGAGCAACCTGGTCTAGTGGAAGATGACCCTGCCCGAGGCATGGGGGTTGGAACTAGATGAGCTTTAGGGTCCCTTCCAGCCCAAACCATTCTATGATTCAGCATTCTATGAAAGCATTTCCTACTTTTTTGCAGTATGTTCATTCAAAACCTGCTCTTTATAAATGACACCGAAGTAACGTCTTCAAATTCAACTGATTGCCCACTGTGTGACCTGAAGTACACAGTTAACTTCTGTGTTTTACCTGGCTAATGTAAGAAAAAGTTATTATATTCCTCTGATTGCAGTTTGCATAATAAACTGATCTATGGCTGACAATGTGATGTATTTAGTTCTTTTAGAAATGTGGTTGACATACTGTTCCCACACTGCCTTTTTCCTGTTTTCTTTATGATCATATACTCATGAAGATATCACAGAAAACAGCAAGAGGCTAAAGACAGAAAAATACAGACAGAAAAAACATTTTCAGAAAGTTCAGAGTCAAAGGATTCCTAAATGTTTTCTGCAGTTAGTTTGTAGATAGTAAATCATTATTTAGTCAGACTATGAATAATGAAAAAAAATGTGTCCCTATTTGTTACAAGCAGTAACTTAAGCTGTTTTACTCCATGCTAAGTCTGCTTCTTTAAAAGAAAGGAAACAGATCCAGCTCTTAAGTTTTGTTTTTCATTGTGGTTTGTAGTGATATCGTTAGGAGAGGTACATAATAAATTAATGATAGGAAATTGCAGAATAGGTCAAGGTCACTTTGTGCATAAATTGGAGGTCTAGAGTTGTACATTTTCGTGCTATTTGCCTTATACCACTTTATTGATTTTTGACTCTGAGCAAAAAGAGAGAGAAGGTCTTTAATAGATTTTTATATCCTCAGTCTATTCTAAAGCCGCCTTTGTTCTGATGTTCCCACACTTTCATGGAATAGCAAAGCTCTGCTAAAGTGCAGTGCTGTTGTAGCACAATGAATCAAGACCCAATGGCAATTTTAATCTTATAAAAAAATTTGCCAGAAGAGTCAGTGAAACTTGTAGCCCACTCAGCTAAGAGAGTATGGAGAGGGAAATCTCTTTAGCCTTTCATCTGACTCAGAAGCAGAAGCGGACTATCAGCTGCTCTTTCCAACTTTCAATATCTTTATGAAGAGCATTGCAGTGCAGTTAGAAATTTAGTTACCACACCCACAGTAAAATATAGCAATTATGCTATAGAGTGAACTGGCTCAGATAAAATTGAATAATAATTTGCAGTGGGATCAAGTTAGAAACAGATCACTATGAGTTCATTACAGTTTCTGATGGGGCAGAAAACAGCCCTTTCATTGATCATTGATGGATAGGAGTAAGCTTTTATACTTCTGCAGGAGTGTCTGATTCATGGAGGGAACAGCTAGCATCAGGGAACTAATGCAGAAGGAAAGCCACGAATGATGCTTGGTTACATGGGAAACAGAAGAGACCATCTAATGAGAATCACTAGGCAAGTTCCTCGAAGATCTGGCCGTTAAAGGATGAATTGATCTATGTTTAAATAGCAGATATATTTGAAAAGATTTTGGGTACTAAATGGTCAGCAGAGAGGGTATTAGGATGATCACTTGCCTGACAGGATAGTGTCAAACCCAACTCTATCCATATGCCAATGTTCATATTCCATCTGCTGTCCAGCATGTAAAGTCCTGCTGTTTCACACGATTTTTTTTTTTTCACTTTCTTTGTCCTGTGCCTCTTTGTCTATGTCTGTACTTCTATGTAAAAGCTGTCTAATGTAGATTTATCTTTTGAGTAGTTTATTTTCTTCCTCTGCAATCGGCTACCTTGTGTAGATTTCCCAAACACCCATTAAGTATCTGATTGAGCCATGATTCTTATTAGAGTATGGTCTTTGTTAGATAATGGTAAAGTGGTACAGTCTAGCAGTCTTCTTCAATAGAAAGGAACATATTCCCCTCTCCCAGACAAGTCCTTTCAGGTGGAGAAGAACACATTACTCCCAGGTGGGTTTTGTAGCCATCCACTACAGAGTGGCATTTCTGTGAGAAATAACTGTCAGAGGTAGTAAGCATGGGAAGATGACTCAGAGCTGACGAGTGATCAAAGTGCTTCAGGCCAGATATCAGACTTAATAACCACTAGTAGAGTGGTGCTTTTTGGCACTTGGGTCCTACCTCAAATGGTATTGAAACTGGAGATCAAGAAAAGGAACCAAAAAAGAAAATACAGCTGGTGAGGTCTGGCAGTGATGATGCAGCAGTATTTAAGTGGTAGACTGTGATGATAATGAAGCCCTGCTTGTTTGAGAAAAAAACTGAGACTTGAAGGTAATGGTTTATATATAGCAGGTAAGTAGCTACTAAGAACGTTCAAACAATACAGGTCACAGTTCCTGACTGCTAAAGTGAAAGAGCAACTGTATTCAGTTCATATGAAATATGTTGTTAAATTCACAATCTTTTATGTTATTCAGAATAATTAAAAATAGTAACAATATTTTTATAAAATTTTGTATTAAAATGGGAGGGTTTTCTATTTCCCATTCACTGGGTTTACAGGCTTCCCTGACAGAATCAGCAAATATTGCAAGAAAAATCCTGTAAATCTGACTAAGACAAAAGAATTATAAATTGAAGATTAGAGAAGAATTATTTTATTGGCATTTATTGTTTTATTCACATTAAGTATTCAATAAAGGCGGGAATACGTAGCATATAAAACTGACAGGGTTCTTGGTACTTTGGCTAATGGTTATTATTTGCAAATAATTTATTTGAAATGGCTTAGAAGTTTTGGCATATGGATTTTAGATATGTTGAAATGTTGTAAGTGCAGGTTAAGCTAATAATAAATAACTAATATATCAAGGAAGAATGAAGTGTCCTTTGGGTAGTTTCTGGATTAGTAGGAAGTGAGGTAGTCAACACGTGAGTGTTGAGGGAGCATTCATACTTTTGATATCATACAGGAGAGCAAGCCTGACAGGAGCCTTGAAGTTTATCCTGCAAAGCTTAGCAGTGGTGGTGTACTGTCATTAAGGTTTGTTGTTGATGTGACTTTGGTGAATTCATGCTTCAGGGAAACACAAATGCTGCATACCTGAGGATGGATTTACCTAGAGCACCACCAGTCTACCAGCAGAGATCAGTAACAGATGCTTAAGAGCATTCATAGCTGTTTTCACTTTATCTCAGTTTCCTCCACCCATCCAGCAACTTCAAGATACTACAAAGGGGACACAGTGGAGAAACTGGACAGTGGAGAGCCAGACCATACCATATCATCAAGAGACATCTGCATAGTTTCCTGAAGCTGTTCAGATATATTGGCAGAGTACTATGTTTAAGTTAAGCAGCTTGTCTCTCAGTTCCACTGGTGACAGATGAGCCACTGGTTATCTAGCACTTCGTGCAGCATTCCAAACTGTGAATACACTAGGGTAATATAGGATCATACTAACTGAAGAACTGGGGTTTATAGGCTCAGCTGACTTCCTCAGATGAAACAGAAACAAACTTTTCCAGTCCCTGGAGCCAAATACAGACTCAGACTTAAGAGCTGAACATCTTTAGCTAATGGCTCACCATCCTACACAATACTGTTCTCTCAATGTCTTTACTAGTGAGGAAATAACTGTCTGTCCCTTCTGCAGACAAGTTTTCTCCTACACAAAATGCCTTCAAAGCTGTTTATTCCTGCTCTAAAACTGGTCTTCAAGACTGCTTATTTATTTTGCATTCTGCAGCCTGCTGCTAAAATCTATATGTTATGTCAGGCTCTAACAAGTGGATGATTTGAGATCTGACCATGCTTCTTCCAGCTTGCTCTGTCCCTTTTCCAAGGGGATGATGGACACACTGCAGTAGCAGTGGTGGAGCATTTATGTATGTACTTAAGCCTTGTTCACCGCTTCATGGTTAGGACAGCTCCATAAGAAACCAAAGGCATAAAATTCCTTTCTTCCAGTCCATATCCTCTGGCCATGGAGCAATAGGAGACAGGCATAACCAGCTAAACTCCCCAATGAAAGCAGCTGCTGTTCTTTCTGCTAAAGCCATTTCACATGGCACAGTTACCATAATATGGGCTTCTCCGTTTATTACAGTAGAGGGTTGTGAATTTCAGCCAGGATCTGGGCAAAAAATACTCCATTCAAAAAATACTGAGCTAATACCTTGAGATAGTCACAGCAGCCAAACTTCAGACACAGCTGCTGGCAAAAGGAGCAGGTGCAGGTGCTAAGGTAGCAGTCTACATTAAGTCTCTTAGTGCTGAAAGAGTAAATACTAACTAATCAGCAGCTTACGTCTATACTGTTACGTGTATCTGCTGCAGGAAATAATCATATCTCCAAAACAAGGTCTGCAAAGAGACATGTATTCCCTGCTAGTGCAAGGGTATCCTTTCATAAAGCAGATCTCTGCATTCTGACTGCCTAGCATTTGATCTGGATTGTCTCCTGAGCACTCTGGTTCCCAGTGCCCAGTGGTAGGATGCTGAAGAAAACACAAATGTAGACTGGGTTTTATTTGTGAGGGAACTAAGTTGTGTCTCTCCAAGACAGAGCTACAATGGAAATGACATTTATGCAGTAGGATGATCATAGAATCATAGAATAGGTTAGGGTAGAAGGAAATCATCAAAGGTTGCCTAGTGCAACCCCCCTGCAATGAGCAGGGACATCTTCAAATCAGTCAGGTTGCCCAGAACCACATCCAGCTTGGCCTTGAATGTCCCCAGGGATGGCATAACCACCACCTCTCCGGGCAATCTGTTCCACTATTTTACCACCCTTATTGTAAACAATTTCTTACTCAAGCACTGGGGATGAACTGAACAACTACATTTTCTGGTAGCATAGACATAACCTCACTATAGGCCTTTTTTTACTTTATGTCAGGACCATAAGTATTAATGTTTAAACCTCAGATATCCTCAATATTTACTTAGGCTGGTGACATTCCAGTAGAAAGTACTTTGCCTTTTCTGGACTAAATCTTATTGAGGTTACCCAAAAGTAAGATGGTACTTACCTGCCTTCTAGTTTCTCTCATCAGCTGGGATGGGTCAAAGTACTGAAGATTACTTTGAGAGCAACATTGTCTCAACCGCTCTTTTGGGCTGATAAACAGAATGACTGCAAAAACTTCACAGAGTAAAATTGTCTTTGACACTAAATTGATTTTAAGACTGATGTAACTGCATTGAATTTGCTGAAATTTGTCCAGGACTTCATCATAGTCTGAGTTAAACTATATAACTCTCAGAGTGTGTTTTATTTGGAAGAGGAGTCTAATCCTAGTTTTACATTCACTGTGTTTGACTGTGCAAATTCTGCTCCAGAAGTTGTAAAAGACATTTAGTAATTATACAATTTTTTAGATAGGATTTTATTTTTTTAAATTTTCATTAAAAACAAATATTTCTTTTATACCAGAGAGATTTCTAAGGGTATCAGGAATCTGGCAAGCCACTGCATCTATCTACACATTGCTTAGACATAACTACAATGCACAGTGTAATTCTGATACAAAACTACCACAAGAAAAAGCAGTTGAGTTGTGGCATAGATTCTCTCCTATACAGTTAAAGTATTTCACCAAAGCTAGGTTAGGGTGGGGAGATGAAATAGACCTAGTACGCTTTCATGTGAAGCATAACTAAGATGTAGTTCTGGGCTGAAATATGTCAGTGTAAAATTGACATTATTATGCATTTACCTGTTTTTCTAGGTTTATCAGTAAAAAAATGGTGTTACCTTCTTCTGATTTTCCAAATGAGATCTGGGATGATAAAGTAAAATCTTGACATTTTGATCTTCTTACGTAATCACTTACAAAATTCTTACAGTGAAAATTTTAGTTACACCCTTATATTGGAGTCTTTATTTGAGTCATAAAAGTTAGCTCCTGTAATAGCAGATGTACAAGAAAATAGGTCCACTCAGTACAAAGGACTGTTCTAAAGCTTTAATTCAAAACAGAGCCAGCAGTGAAGGGATTTTTAACTACATGTTTTTAACTTTCATGAACAAGTAAAAAAATACAAGCACTAAAAATATGAAAGCTTGTTTGTTCTGCATTCTTCATCTATTCTCTCATATTACAAGACTATTTTTGCAATAGATACTGTAACTATAGCAACATTCTTTAATGGATAAATAGCATATTAGCAACTGGGCTGAGATGGCTTTTGCAGAAATAAGCTCAAGTAGAATAATTTGTCAATTTATTTTCTCCTTATATAAACGTATAATTGTGTTTTGTAGTAGAAGAATTCAGGACTTGAAGACATTATGTGTCATTTTATGTCCATAATAAGTATATTTTGTTTTAAGTGTTCACAGCGATATTTCTGTGACATTATTAAAGAGCATATGCTTTACTGGGGGAGAGAAAAGAGGAAAAATAAAATAAATAAAATAAAATTTATTGAGTCTTCATTTACGGAATATTTTTGTTCTATATTTTGTCCTATTTGAAAGTGACTTTTTTACTAGCTTTGATAAATATGAACCAGTTTTACATGCACATTTTTATTAGCTGCTTAAATATCACAGATAACAAGTATTAAAATATTTACTTTCTGCCGATTATGCAAACTAAGTGGCTGCTTTTGTTGCCATTGAAGTTAATGGGACTTTTGCCACAGACACCAGTGGGAACAGTATCTGGCCTTCAGGAACTCAAAAATTTAGTCGAAGTGAGAATGTGTTCTTTTTCAAATGAAATTGTGATTAAGCTACAGTTGTTTCTGTGCTGATAGGAGTCTTCAAAGGAAGTCAGAGTAGCAATTTTTTAAGTGACTGGTGTTGACTTTAAAAGCGTCTGGGGTGAAAATTCTTCAGCAATCTTTAAATGCTGAAAGGACTGAGAAGGCAACAGCAAAGGACTTCATTAAACAGCCGCAGCACAGGAGTCTCACATCAACTTATTGCAGAATCTGAAAGAAGAGAAAATGACTCTTCAGGAATCACAGATATCACATTGCCCCTAACTGTAGTTAGATCTGAGACAATTAGCACAGAATAGTCTGCTATAGTACTAAATTACTGTTTCCTTGGGGAGGCATCCAAGTTGCTAGGAATTTAGTCTTTGTCACATCACCCGTAATTAGCTTTCTGAAGTCTTACAAGGCAATGGTGCTTCTGGCAATCAGTCGTATGTAAAATAAAATAATGGGTGAACCCATCCCTCATGTCCTGAGCTGGACAGTAGAAAGTAGATAAATATTTTGTAAAAATTTTAAAAAATGATACTTCTGTTTACTCTTACTTTCACCATTGGAAAAATGGCATGTCAGATACTGAATCTAACCCACACTTTGCCCTTTTTCAATGGAGCTATTTCCAGACTTTACATGGGAAAACATGTAGACTTTTGGCTACTTTAAGATGTCGTGGTGTAAGCCTAGCCAGTACCTCAGAACCACACAGCTGCACTCTTACTCCCACCTCCCCTTCTTCCTCCCCCCACTGCCAGAGGGATGAGAAGGGGAATGGAAAGAATGTAACTCCCACAGGTTGAGGTAAGAACAGTCCAGTAACTGAGGTATAACACCAACCACTACTACTGCCACCAATAATAATAATGATAAGGGAAATAACAAGAGAAGAGAATACAACTGCTCAACACCCACTGACTGATATCCAGACTGATCCGAGCAGCGATCTGGCCCTTCTACCTAGCTCCCCCCGGTTTATATAGTGGGCATTACGTGCTGTGGTATGGAATACGCCGTTGGCTATTTTGGATCAGGTGTCCTGACTCTGCTTCCTTCCAGCTTTCCCTCCTCCCTGGCAGATCATGAGACTGAGAAAGTCCTTGGTCAGAGTAAACATTACTTAGCAACAACTAAAACCATTGGTGTTATCAGCGCAGTTCGCAGGCTGAAAGTCTGCACTGCACCAGCTACTAAAAAGGAGAAAAATGACTGCTACTGCTGAACCCAGGAGAGATGTATGTACCAAAATCTAAAACGGATGTGATTTGGAAAGCTGTCTTAATATATATAGTATCCAGCAGTTGTTGATGTGTTTTACGACCATCAAACCTCCATGGAAGATGGATGAGGCGACCTGAAAATACCCATGTTTCATCAGACTCATTATGACAAATTGTTTCTCAGATTCTTTTGCAGACATGTTGCATATAACATGGGTAAATACAAGCCAGTTTCTGTCACTGTAGGCTGTGTTACAAAAGCTCTGATTAGGAAATGCAGCTTCTACCTCAGTCCTGAAGGGAAGGAGTGACTAGAAGTGGCTCATAGGCCAGGCAAGAAAAAAGAACTGGTATGAAGTTGTGCTGAGTCAGTATATTCCCACAGCAAATTAAACCAGACATTTTCTCTTTTCTCTTTGGGAGGTTCTGAGTCACAAAGAACCTACTCATCTATTTCAACTATTGTGTATGATATTGCTTGGAGGAGGATGAAAAGAAAAGAGGAAGATGAGAGGTAATTTGGAAGAGAGAAACCATATCAAAATATTTCCTCCACAAGCTTAACATCTAACCCTTCTCCTTTTTGCTACCCTAATTGACTTAAATTCTTACAATATGTTAAGATAAAAGAAAATGTTCTTGTACAAAAATACTTACTGAAAGTAGAGGTGGCAGGAGGCTGGCATGGCAATCCATTAACTCAAAAAAGTCTATTTAGATTATGAGTTGAGTTACCCATCCATCAATCTTACAGGGGGCCATTTGACTTCAAGTAGGTGTTGTAAAGAAGCAAAAAGATCTGCTCTTTGTGTGTGTGTATGTTTAAGGTAAAAAGTGTAGCCTAAAATTAAAAGTCAAACTTGGTATATGCAGTATCACCACATGATATGCCTGTTATTGGCAAGGTATTATTCATTGACAGCATAGCTAGTACAGATAACTGAATGGGCATAACATAATTTCTCTAGTTTCTTGGGAGTTTGACTTAGCTTTAGTATTACACAATATTCTGATTGAAAATTAGCACTTCATAAAATATGTATGTATGAAATTAATTAAAAACCAGCTGAGACATCACAGAACATATTAGTGAGAGAAAAATATTAATGAGTAGAATTGCTTATCTCTTGTTGGTCAATTTTCAGCCTAATTTCTCTTTTAATGTTTTTATGAATGACTTAGAATTAGACATTAAATTGCAACCTGTGAAAAAACAGGTGGAATAATGATTTATTAAATACTAATTTACAACACATTACAGTTACAGAACACCCTGCGTGCTTATGAGGTAGAGAAAAAGAGGCAGTGAGGACTTCAACAGTCTTCAAAGACTGCAGAACAGAGGGGCTTATATCTTCCTTCTTTTAATTTACATTCATAAAATTAGAAAAACTCGAGGGAAACATCCAGTCATCATTCCCAAACCCAGCTCCAAGAAAACATCTAGTCATTATTCCCAGTCCCTTGGTAGGAAGAATACGTGAAAGTACCTGTCAGGTGTAGTGGAATGATGGAGTCTTTCCTAGGCTCCTACCCAGCTCCCAAGGTCCCTGGGACCCTTTCCCCAGAATTGCTCCCCGTATAGTCTCTTCCCCAGCTTTTATCATTTCAAGAGATTCTTCCTTCCCAGGTGCACAACCTGTCCTTACTGAATTGCACAAGGTATACCTTCCCCCACCCTTCCTCCCCCCATCTCTTTAAGTCCCTCTGGACAGCAGCTTTACCACCAGGCGTATTGAACGGTCTCCATTTAATGCAATCTGCAGACTTAAAGATGATGCCCTTTGTCACTTCCTTCAGGTCATTGATAGGTAAGCTGCACAGGTCCAAGGATAGAACCTGCAGGGTTACATCCTGCAGGCAGAGCACAACCCGTTGGTTGTGACCTTCTGAGCCAGACAGTTACTTCTGGAGATTTCTCTACCAGGAGAGTGATCTTGGTGAAGGATCAGACAAGCTGCAGAGCCAACCTGACTGAGGGATCATCAGCGTGTGCCTGGGATGGAGAAGGGCAGCCCAGCGTTAGTAAGCCAGCTGGTTCTGTCATCTTAACCATGTGAATGCCCTTATGCAGACTTACAACACTTAATGCTTTTATAATACTGTCACACTAAGACGTTTGGCTTGTGAGCATCAGTTTGGCTGATTTTTCAAAAAGACTTTCCATTTTGCCTCCCCACTGAAGCTGATGGAGGCCAAGACTTAATTGGATTAATATTGAGATAATAATTTGAAGCAACTTATTCCCCATGGGGCAAAGAAACCAAATGAAGCAGATGAAATCTGCAATGTCATGAAGGGCCAAATTCAGAGAGTTGCCAAATATCGTTGGATATCCAAGGAAGTCAATTGTGATTTAAGTTAAAAATCACAAAAAAAAAAAAAGTCTTTATATGTAAATGTATATATAAACTTGTGTATATGCATGTATAGATACATTTCTATAAGAATGCATATAAATTTATATGCCTGTATTTAGCGTATATATTATTTAGTAGGATTATTTTCTTAGGTTGGTTTGGTTCCCTCTGTCTGCAAAACTTTTACTGTGAGTGTATATATAAGGTAATAATGGTTAGTGAGGCTTAAAGATTATAAAAGGTGAAAGCTTTTAAAGACTAAGAAACCCATCATAAGAATGCGTTAAACTAATCTTGATCACAGGAAATTTAAGCTGATCTCTTTGTTTACATTAACCAAAAGTAAAAATACAGTCCTCTGTATCAAATGTGGAATAAAATGAAGGTGATAACACAGTTGGGTTGTCTGCATGACAGGAAAATCATGAATATCAGAGTGTGAGGGGGTGGGGAAAAACAGGAGAATTATTATAGTTTTTCAGATTGGAATACCTCTAAAATAATCTACATTAGAATTAAGGAGCTACTTATTTACATGATCTTTCATGATGATAAAATATCTCTTTTCCCTTTTGAAAAAATTATGTGCCTTCTCAGGGGAATTGATACTAAGGGTGGTTACAAGCTATTCCTATTCCCCTTCAGCATGAAGATATATGCAGTGTTTATTCCTGCTGGTCTTACTAGCAGTGATGTGCATAAGACCCCATACATCACCCTGCAGTGCTATCCTGAAAAATGTTTTTATCACTGACACACTGGAGAATATTCCGTTAATTCGCTTACATGTGCTATCTTTGGTGTTCTCCTTTATAGGGATTGTTAAATCTGTTAAAATGAATCTTTTGGTCACAGAAGAACAAGTGCCATAGTGGCCTTCATAAATGATACAGAGAAAATGTTACAAAGAAAGGGCCTGAAAAAAGAGAAGGGTACTCAGACACAGCCAGGGAACTAAATGAATTTATTCACCCATTTATTTACTAAATGATTTTGAATATTCTATAAAGCAAAATAATAAACCACATTTTTATGTCTTTACAAAATAACTTGAGAGAAAGACTGACTTGCTGCCTCGTCTTTTTTTACTCATGAATCATTCTGAACTCCTGAAATATTGCTTTATGTAGTCCTATTTCCTTCTCTTTTTTCCTCTTATTTCCTTGTCTTTCTTTCTTTTTGTTCTTTCTCTCACTCCCTCTCCGCCTTATTCTCTCTACCTCCTTTTCTGTCTCTCTTCCTTCAGGACCAGCAAGAAAAGTCAATCTGTATCATGCTAATTGTCGTGCGGGCACTGCAGTTGTTTCCCTGGTTTTGCTCCCTGTCCTTGCCATATCTTGGTATTCCCAGCAGCCTGGTGTTACATGAATAGCTTGGCCTATGGGGACCTTTCTGTCTGGGACAGTACCATTTCATCCAGACAGGGAGAGATGGGGTTTTTTGTTCTTTAGATAAAAAGGGAAGGAGAGGGAAACTAAAAAAAAAAAAAAAGGAAAAAGGCAGACCTTGTTGCAGCCCTCCACTTAGGATTCCTCCTCAGGAATTCTAATTCCAGCTGCACGCTTCAGAGAGCTCATGGCAGTGATTATTCCAGGCATAAATCATCATTCAGTAGCTTCTTGTACACACCCCAGTTCTGTAGGGATTTCTTTTCTTTTTTTTTTTTTTTTTTCTACTTTCATTTACTGTACTGGAGTATTTGCTTACAAATCATAACCTAAGACAGCAACTGTAAGGGGAGAGCAGAAGTAGTAAATACACTGTTTTTAAATAATTGCTGATTTGAAAAGTACCCGTGAAAAATTAATGGCACAGCTGTCAGTAATAGCAATTATTTATATACTGAATGAATGCATTCATGTTTACCTATGTGGAAGGGTGTTTTGCTTACCACTGTTACCCTTCTCCTTGAACATTCCCATCTGCAGTTTTACAGTTATACTGTGACCATTTCTGTGAGAACAATTTTAATATATAAAAAAGCTTATATCTTAAACATAATTATCAAAATATGTCCCCTAATTTCTGAAAAACAAAAGCCAAAGGTGGGCTAGAACTCATTGCTTTGCCTGATAAGAGATTAACACAGAGCATGCCCTAATCTCTCTGCGTTGTTGCAGGGCTGGATCCAGATGTCTCAGCTCAGAGACTTAATAATTACTATTTCTTGAGCACCTATACTTTGTGCCATCAGTATAAAATGAACACCAAGAGCTTCATCATGTGGATGTTTTGCCTAATCAGCACGTTAAAGCTACAATTTTTTTTTGTGACCAAAGACTATTTTCTGAATTAAAATATTTCATATCCATAATTATCATACATATATCCTGGGTGAACTGCATGGTCTTCATTTGCCTATAATCAAATATCCATAAGACTAAAAATAAAAGCCTGGGCTAAGCACTTTTGCCAACTGCATTTCACAGATTAAAATCCAAAGAGCAGATAATTCTTGTGTTGCTATTTATTAAACTGAAAAAAAATCACTGTACATTGAAGAGTTCACTGGCGTGCCTGTATAAGAGTTGTAATCGAAGTATCAGTTTTTCTGAATAGCAATGCAGTGTAGCACACCTCTGATTAAAAAAAAAAAAAGTGACCTATAAACATAGTTAGCTCACTCTAGTCTAAAAGCACACTCAGAGAGGCAATTATCTGTTTCATACTCATGTTGACAATACTTTAAAGCCTATTAAAATGACCTAGATATTCCTATAGAAGCAAACATATATACTTTACTCCCCTTCTCTTTCCCCATTTCCTCTCCATTACCACTGTCCACTCTGGGGTGTGTACTCCTACAGGAGGAAAGCAGTGGAGCTGCCCCAAAATCCATCCTGTTCAAAGCTGCTCCCAGCTCTGTATTAAAGTGTTGCCTCTTTAGGCAGAGATAGGCACCCTCTGGTTCACTGTTGACTGGCTAAGATCTTTTATTAGAGCTAACACTACACATGTAAGCTGCCAGGCTTCCAAAATATCAACTATATTTACCTGATGGTCCAGCCAGGACTGGAGCTCAGTGAAGGTAAAGTATATAAAAAATTTAGAGGGTTTTGGCCTCAAATGACACACTGGAGGTTGCAGAGGAGGTCTGTGGCAGAACAACTATCGGCACGTAAATCTCCAATGTGTGAGGATGCCTAATTACTGGAAGTATCCTGCTTCCTACAGGGACAGTGAGTTCATTTTACCCAAAAGTCTGATGGCTTCTTGCTTCAAAGAAAGAGAATTGTCTGCACTGGTGCCTCCTTACATCAGCCTTTCTCCACTCTTTGTCACTGCGGATGCCATTATGCCTTTGACTTATTTTTACAACTCGTATACAGAAAACCAGGAGTCTTATCCATTGCTTTGTCTATGCAGCAGCAGAAAAGCTTCACAGATTAGAGAAACCTGCAGTCTAGTTTTATTTCTAATATAACAATGTGCGTGTAGAAATAAAGTATTAGGAGAAATCAACACTGGAAAGCAGCAAAAGATCTGTGTGTACAGTACCTGACGCCTGCTGCTGACAATGCAAGCATCCATTAGTTGATAATGTTCGTTTACATCACTATTTACTTTTCCAACTGACAGAAAATTATAATGACTTCTTCAGGTAGTAACAAACCTTTCTAGGAGTGCACTTGGTTCTCCAGGTGCCTTTAGCAGTTCCTTACAGATTTGTGTGCTAACAATAGACTTCTAGATTCCAAAGCAAGATACTACAGTACAATAATCCCAGAGAATTGCAGACATATTTATTGTAGCTGGTTTTCAATATATTGAAATGCCAGGGAAAACAAAATAACAAACAAAAGATAAATCCAAGTGTGCTCTTCTAACACTCCAGTCTGTTTCCCATAGTGTGGCTAAATCATTATTTGCACTGTAAACATTAGCATGGGCTTAAACTTGTTATGCATTGATGCGTTTGGTGGTAAACCCAACCAGGTCTTGAGGCGATGCTCATCCCAGCTGAGGAATCTCAGGAATTTTTTGCCTTTAAGCATGAACTACTTAGCTGATGGACCAGCAGGACCTTCCAATGCTTTCCTAGTATCCCTCCATGCTCCTCCTGCTTTTGGGAACTATCACAATATCAGAGTGTGCTTGACAATGCAGGTCTCTGGCACTGCATCTGGGGTTATGCTGAAATCAAATTGTTTTTCTAGCCCCGCAGCCTGTTAGTTATAACTGCAAGTGACATGGTAACTGATATTTGTACCTTTCATATTATATAGAGAGACAAAACATGAGAGAAAAGAAAGAGATGGCTGCTGTTGTTGACTGCCTCTCCCCACCAACTGCTGACTCCATGCACACCCACTATGGTCTGCAATAGACTATGACACATAGTGGTGCCAGTGAGGTGAAGTCCTCATCCACACTGTGCCACAGATCTATTAATGACACTGCCAGTAAACAAGAGTGGTTCATTTTTTCCATGTCTGCATTCAGAGAGTGATGTGGTGATGCAGAGATTGAAATATAAGACAGACAGGCAGCATGCTCCCCATGGGAAGAAAGTGGAAAAATAAGACAGAGTTTAGCAAAGAAGGTATATGATATCTCAGGAATGTAAAGCTTGTAATAGCATCGGAAAAAGCGTACTGTTACCCACCTCTCCTCCCTCTTTCCTGAATAAATCCAGACTTTGACTGATTCTTGTAACTTCTGAGTTTCATGAAGACAGTAAGTGCCAGGATGCTGACCATGATCCCCATAGGCATAGAGAAAACCAACTGAAGTAGCTGACTTAGGAAGAGCTCTTGGCTGAATTGGTAAGAGAATCGCAGAATCGCAAAATGTTTGATGTTGGAAGAGACCTCTGGAGCTTACATTGTCCAACCCCCTTGCTCAAGCAGGGCCACCTAGAGTCTGTTGCCAGAACCACAGCCAGACCAGTTTTTATTTATCTCCCTCTTTGGGCCACCTTTGCCAGTGCTTGGACACCTTCACAGTGAAAAAGTGTTTCCTGATGTTAAGAAGGAACCTTCTAAGTTTCAGCTAGTGCCCTTTGCCTCTTGTCTTGTCACTGGGCACCACTGAAAAATGTTTGCCTCCTCCCTTCATTGGACTGTCTCCAATATGTTCGTCTGTATGGTACTGGGAACCCAGAACTGAACACGCTACTCCAGGTATGGCTTCACCAGTTCTGAGCAGAGGGAAGAGATCACCTCCCTTTACCTGCTAGCGGTACTTTGTCTAATGAAGCCATGAGACCATGTGCTTTCTTTTGCAGCAAGGGCTCATTGCTGGCTTAACTTCAACTTGATGTCCACTGGGACACGCAGAGCCTTTTCTGCCAAGCTAATTTACAGCTGAGTGGCCCCCAGCATGTAGTGGTGCCCTGGGGTTGTTTCTCCCCAGATGCAGGACTTTGCAGTTCCCCTTGAACTTCAAAAGGTTCTTGTCAGCCCATTTCTCCAGCCTGTCAAGTTCACTCAGGAGTGACACTCTCACGTATTGGCCACTCTTCCTATTTTTATTCAATCTGCAAACTGAAGGGACTTTCTGCCCCCTCATCTAGACCATTAATGGAGATGCAAAGAAGGACTGGACCCCTGGGATATATAGGTAGTTATTGGTCTCCAAATACACTGTTGTGAGGGCAGTGCTGACTCCTGACCTGTACACTCAGCAGCGGTTGTGAAAATTCCTATGTGAACAGAGTCCATCTGAGATTTGAAGTACTGTACACCAACCATAAAGCTGTATAAACAGTTGTGAGGATGTGGTACAAAATGGTATTAAAGTTCACTGTGTTCCAGACCCCTCCCATTCTCTTATCCCCCTTTCCACAGCAAGCCCAGACACCCTCACTTTCTTCTGGGAGTTGGCTACAATGAATTCCAGCTGCCTGCTTTACTTTTGTGCCTCTGGCACTGGAAAACCTCCCCCTTCCCTTTCTTTCTGTAATAGGAGGTCTTCCACCTGACCCTGAAAAGCTGTCTTTTTTCTGCCATTTCTTACCCTATCCTCTTGCTGGAGAAAACAGCACAAAACTAACTCAAAGATGTTGGTGGTAAACACAGATCCTATGGTTCTTTGCAAGTAATTGAAATGGAGTCAGTCTTCAAGGAAATGACCTGGATACTGGTTTGTCCTCTTTTCTTTTTTCATTCTACTGGCTCAGGAAAATGCATCAATGAAGGCAACGGTAACAATAAGAGCAATAATAGCAAGAATAACCTAAGTTCTACTTAAAAGAGGGTATTCTTTTTGTATTTGTCAAAATACTGCCTTTAATACTCTTACCAAGCAGGTCTACTATTTCTTGTACTGCTCATGATTATGGTAAGATTCTGTTGGTATAAATGTAAAGGAGATTTTCAGAAAGTGCAATAAATGTCATGTCACCTTTAGGAACTTACTGTTTTCATGCAGCTAAACCAGTCCAAATTGTTCTTTTCGTGTGAAAGCTTCTAGAAATTTTAAATGAGTAAAATTCAGCATGTTTTTCTAATTGCAAACTGAGTAACCATTGTAGGTCTAATTACTGCAAGTTTCTTTCCAAATCCTGATAATTTGTTGATCATCTGCCTTTTAAAAGGAAAAGTAAATAACCAAGATCTGTGAGGAAGGTGTGAATTCAAAGCAATTCTGAGTCAACTCTTTTGAAGTCAATATATCTTATTTCAATTTTACTTTAAATGCCGAGTTTAAAAACTCAGTCTACAGCAGCTAGAAATAGATATCTTACTAGAAGTCTGTTTGTAAACTAACCCTGAGCTATGAATTCTCACACAGAATTACAATGCAGTCCCAGTAACTGGTTTACTTTCAAAAGCCCTATTTACTAGAATAGAAGTGTTTCTGCCTATAAGCTTTGCTGCCAACTGCAGCAACTCTTAATAATGTCTTCATAATAATCATAAGGTCAAAAATAGCCGGTAACACAAGAGGCTACTGACTAGTCCTATGACATTCTGCAAAGTATTCTCTGATGGCCATGGGCCAGTTTCACTGCAAGGCACGCAGACATTGCTTCCCCACACTAATGCACTCACCTTCTGATACACAGCAGTTTGAAGACTCTAAGTCTTGAATTTTGTTTGACTTCCATTTGCTGACATCTCCCATCCACTAGAGTCACATAGAGTCACAACAGTGTTTTCTTTCAGCAATTACAAATGCTTTTTACATGCTTGCTTCCAGCTGAAGTTATCCACTATTTAACAATGAATTATGGAACAGTATTTAAGAGCTTAAGTGGCATTCCAATCACATGTTCCAAAAGGAGAATCCACCTTTGTATTTATTGCTTCAAAATAAACTCCCAAATCTAGACATTTCAACCACAAGTGTCAAATTCCTTGCAATAAATAATGAGGGGAAATACTGAATTGTAATAAACCACAGAGCCAAATCCCTACTGTCCTGTAATTCCATAAAGGTGTTGCTAATCACATTCATTACTGTAACCTTGCTAGAAATTAGAGTCATCCCTACAGCTATGTCAATCTTTATTTTATTTTGATAAGCATAATACTGGGCTGATACAATATGGGAAATTATTATTTTTTTTTTTTTATTTTGATACAAGGAGAGAACTTAAAAATAGCATTAAAGATTTTCCTGTGAGAAGCAAGATGTTAAAGCTAAAGAAGTAATGGACATGATGAACTGCTTAAAGACCAGTTTTCTGGTTTTAATTAAAATAAGAAATCTCTCTTTTTCCCTACCCAAGAAAATTTGCATATTAAAAAGCTACAGAAATTAGGTTTATATTTATTCTTTTATATTTATTCTTTATGGCTATGAGGTGGAGGAGAGGGCAGTTATTGTTCAGCATCGACATCAGCCTTAAAACTGCAGACTGCAGACCTTTACAATAGAATTAGACTTTCGTGTTGCATAATGAGATTCATTATAATTGACATGCATAATTCCAATAATGTTCTGTGTTGATTCAGCCTTTTGTTGTCAAGACAGCCTGTTATTACACACTGAACTAACCTTAATCACATAAAATGATTAAAACAAAATGTCTTCAAAGGTTGTTGGTTTGGGATTTTCTTGTTCTTAGATGAATGCAAGGTACCCCTTCCCTCCCCACACCCACCTCCCCTGCAGCATTTTCTCTGAAGGCAGAAAATTCAATGTGTAGCACAGAACAGTCTTTCCTCAGTGAGAAAAACTATTCTCAAAAGATGAACCTACAAAACAGTTTAATGGGTGTTCTCTCTACATTATAGTGTAGACAACAGCACTATAATAATTTATAAATTAATAAAGGCAGAAAGGGGTCTTCAGTATTTCCAGAGTTGAGAAACATGGCAACTAGTAAAGACTGTCAAGGCTATTAATGTTTATAAAGGGTCCATCAGGGTCACTTGGGGTACTAATTCACTGGCAAAATCAGAAGGCTTAACCTTTTCAACTGTTCTGCTGGCTTTTGTTTCGGTTTTGTTGCAGGTGGTTTTTTTTTTTGTTGTGGTTTTTTTTTTTTTGGTTTGTTTTTGGTTTTTTGGTTTTTTTTTTTTTGAGAAGTAATGAAAAGGAACAGAAGATCAGAGAATCAGAATGACTGATGTTGGACGTGACTTCTTGAGGTCATGTTATCCAAATCCCTGCTCAAGGAGGGGCACCCTAAAGCACATTGCCCAGGACCACGTCCTGACAACTTTTGACAATTTTCAAGGACAGAGATTCCACAACCTTCCTGGGCAACCTCTGCCAGGGTCTGGTAAACTTTACAGGAAAATGCTCAGAGGGAACCTTCTAAGTTTCAGGTGAAGCTCATTACCTCTGTCCTGTATTTCAGTACCTACCAGAACACTCACAAAAAACTCGTTCACCCCATCTTTAAAAACAACAGAGGGAGCATTCATCTGGCCAAAGACATCTGTGATGGAGACATCAACATCTGGGTTGGTCAGCACCCTTCAGTAGGTATTACTAAGGAGCATTCATCTAATTTTAAAAAACATCAAAAAATAAGTCAGGTTAATTCCATCCTTAAAATACCCATTAGTTCCACTGACTTTGAGTGAAGTCTAAGCCGATTTATTGTAGCTGTAGACATCTGTACAGGAGCACTATCTGGTGCTCCTTCAAGACCATATGCAAGGTCATGGGAACATGTGAGCAACCAGGGATGTTCAGATATTGCCAGAAAAGCAACCTCATTTCTGCTACTGTTTGACAAGGTTCACAAATTAGATGTACCGTCATTTGTCCTATATCCCACAACATGTAGACTGCTCTGGTCATAGCAGAGCAAACACCCTGGAATTATAGTCTGTCTCAAAAGCATAAATGTCCACATAATTGTCACTGTGCCTGTCACTTATGAAACAATAATGAAAGGAAACCAGGTTGAAAGCAGAAGGGTCACATGTGAGTACTTACTTTTCCCACAAAACAGTTGAAACAATTTCCTTTCTCCGAGCTACAAATGGAAATTGTCTTGAAAGGAAACACCAACATCACGCAAAGTTCAATCAACAGATCTGACAGCACCGGAGAGGCATACCAGAGAGATTTCAATGAGACCTGTATTGACCATTACTATAAAACGAAAATGTAGCTGCCAGTAAAGCAGTCTGTCTGATTGCCAGTTAAGCAAATTAATCACCCATCGCTTTCCTTTGGTGTACTATCCAAGAAATAACATCCAGGTCTGAGGGAATGCCTGTGAGGAGGCAGATGAGGAGCTTGGCTTTCAGCTGAAAGCCCAGGTGAGACTCAGGCTTGGAAGGGGGGGGAAAGGGTAAATTGAAGGCAGGTAGGAGGGGGCTGATACCTGTGAGAAGACAATTTTCATAAATCTCTTGCAAAAAGCCAAGGATGGTACTTGCTAGTGGCCAGTTCAACTTAAGTGAGGCAGACAGCCTCCTGTGCAGCTGTAGTGCTTGCTGAAGTGATTTCCAATAGCAACACTTTAGGTGTTTACTAGGGGCTGGGGACATACTCTGGGGGATACATACAAATGGAAAGTCCTAACCCAGAATGTCATTGTCCCTCACATGTTGATTGTCCTGACTGAATAGTCTGAATGTACAGTTCTTCCAGTGAGTTTGGGGAAAATTTCAAAACTAAGGCTTAAATAAATAAAGCCTGAAGACTGTAAAGAAAAGTTTTCTTGGTGAGTTCTGTGATTCGCAAATCACAACACCTTCAGCACGGAGGACTCGCTTTTGGTTGAAAACTTTTACTTTCCTGAGAGTTAGGACATTTATGATTCTTCTTTCAGTCACAGATTTCAAAGCCCATGAAATGACATTGCAGCTTTCTTTCAGTCAAGAAGAAAGAGAACAGGATCAGCAGAAAGGATTTATAGTACCTACACCCTTCTAGAGCCAGTGAGGAGACAGTGTCTACCAAGAGTACTTACATAAGGCAACTGCATCCCCCAATTGGGCTTGGATTTAGTACAAATTCAGAAAATCAGACTTAGCCATCTAAGTGCCCACTATATTCAGTGGAGATCCGGATCTTGATTTAGTTGCCCTATGTAATTGATGAGATATTTGAACCATCCTCATGGTATGATAACAGCCTATTTCATGGTCTTCTGAAATGGCAGTTGGAGGCTAGAAGAAACACATTAGGGCATCTCATGTGGCACTAGATACCTATATTTAGACAGATGACTACCAGTTCAGATTGTCATAGGCTGTAGTCTCAGACAGTGACTGGTGGAGAAACACATAGCATGTATTGCAAGCTCCTAAATGAAGGAAAATTGAAATTAAGCTAAACTTTCATTTAGGTCATCTATCTTCAAATTGCCCTTTCTTGGGTTGTTTGGTTTTTTTTTTTATGAGTCTTCTAGAAAAAAAATTCTTTTGGAGATGTCTTGTCTGTGCCAAATATGAAAACATCAGTCAACGATGTTAACACAGTGTGAATAAGGTATTGCCTCGCTATTAAAGTAACACCCAAGGAAGAGCAGACAGATTGCTACACCTAGTTTTCAATCATTCCACAAGTCCAAGGTGTCCTGCCCCTTTCTGACTATGGCAGACTGTTCAGAAAGTTCAGAAAGCCATGTGATTTGTGGCCATCTCTGTCTGACTAATGACACAGGTATAAATGCAACTACTGCTGCCACAAAAAATGGTTTGAAGACTAGCACAAAATAAATAGCAGGACATCTAAAAAAAAAAAAGTACATGGTAATTACTGAAAAAAAAATAAAAAAAAAAAAAAACAAAAAAAAAAAAAAAACCCAAAAATTTTAATGAGCTTGACAGCACATTGGCAATAAAAAGAGGTCATCCACTTACTAGGCAGCCATGCTAATTTGTAAAGCTGTAGAACTATTGAAGGTTACATTACTACACATAAACAAGCATCTGCTTCTTCTAGTTCTGTCTGACAGGAGAGTTCTTGTGTTGTAAAGAAGGTACTCCAGATAGTCACAAACAGCACCACCCATTTCTGCATCAGACTGCATAACCTTCTTGGCTGATATAGAAAAATATTTCCCTTTAAGTTTTCTCATATATAAATGTGTGTGTGAAATGAGACACAGGTACATATTTTCATTGTCACTTAATTTAGAAAATGGGAAAACTTTTTTTTTTATATACAAATTAATCAAAAGATTAGGTGCATAAGAAATATTTAAGGTGTTAAATTTCTGAGCTAAGTTCATGTTCAGTAAACTAGCCATACCTTAGAGGCATACAGATTTGTAATATAAGGTGCTCTGTACAGAAATTCATATGCCTCTGAATGAAGGTTTATGGAAAAAGAAGTTAGTGCAAAGTCTTATTTAGAACAAAGCCATCAGAAAATTCACTATCACTACCTAAATTTGGAAAGATTAGAGAAATTTATTTGGGGTGAAAAGGAGAAACGCAAGGGGAAAGAGAAGAAACAATGTGTGATTTTGCTATTGTAGTTGAGGTACTCTGGCACCCTAAGGTGAATGTTAAATCATGCTTATTTATAGACTTGTATATTTTCCAACTAATATTACTTAAAGTCTGTATAAAAAAAAAAAAAGAACAAAAAAGAAAAACCTGTGTTTGCATCTACAGTTTTATCAGATTAATAAATGAAGGCTTTAGGTACCTCTGTTGATCCATTATTTTTCCGTTTCAACTCTTAGTAAAACAATTTTAAACCTCCATGTTCAACTTGCCATCATGAATCCATTCTTGTGTTTATATTTTTTAGCTTTAATCTTGAAATTCGCAGTTTGCTTCCTTGTTCTAATTAAATATTCTCAAATGCTAGAGAAGAGTTTGAACTATCATGAAAACCTACTAGCAGATTAATAGTAGAAAAGTGTGAACAAATGCCTTGACTGATGAAAGTCATTGTCTTCTGATGACTATGACATGTATCCATGTGCATACGCATGAACAGCATTCTCTGCTGACAATGTTTTCTCATTTGCTTCCAGTGGCTACTCCTATTAAGCAATGGCAATTCTTCTGAGAGTCTAAGACTCCTGAATTTACCAATCCACATAGAAACATAGAATGGCTTGGGTTGGACGGGACCTTAAAGATCACCCAGTTGCAACCCCTCCAGCAGCCTGTTTCAATGCTCCACCAGTCTCATAGTGAAGAATGTCTTCCTTATACCTAATCTAAATCTATCCTTTTCCAGTTTAAAGTCATTCCTCCTTGTCCTGTCACTATATGCCCTAGTAAAAATTCCTTCTCCAGATCTTTCTTAGATCACCTTTAAGTACTGGAAGACTGTTATAAGGTCTTCCCAGAGCCTTCTCTTTTCCAAGCTGAACAAACCCAACTCTCTCAGCCTGTTGTCTCCAGCCTTCTGATCATCTTCATGGCCTCCTCTGGATGTGCTTCAACAAGTCCATGTCCCTCTTATGGCGGGGGCCCCAGAGCTGGACGCAGAACTCAAGGAGGGGTCTCATGAGAGCAGAGTAGAGGGAGAGAATCCCCTCCCTCAACTTGCTGGCCATGCCCCTTTGATGCAACCCAGCATACGGTTGGCTTTCTGGGCTGCAAGTGGATATTGCCAGCTCATTTTGAGCTTCTCATCATCCAACACTCCCAAGTCCCCCTCAGAACTACTCTCAATTCAGTCACCATTCAGCCTGTATTTGTGCTTGGGATTACCACAACTCAGGTGCAGGACCTTACACTTGGCCTTGTTGAACCTCACGAACTTTTCACATGCCCATCTCTCAAGCCTGTCAAGGACCCTCTGGATAGTGTCCCTTCTGTCCAGTGTGTCAATTTCACCACACAGCTTAGTGTTGTCAGCAGACTTGCTAGGGGCACCTCAATCCCGCTGTCCATGTCACTGAAAAAAATATTCAACAGTGTTAGCCCCAATACTGACCCCTGAGGAATACCACTCATCACTGTTCCCTACTTGGACATCCAGCTGTTGACCACAGCTCTCTGAGTGTGATCACCCATCAATTTCTTATCCACCAAGTTGTCCATCCTTCAATTCCATGTCTCTCTGGTTTAGAGACAAGGATGTTGTTCAGGACAGTATCAAATGCTTTCCATGAGTCCAGGTAGAAGATGTCAGTTGCTCTTCCCTTATTCACCAGTGCTGTAACCCTGCTGTAGAAGGCTATCAAATCTGTCAGGCATGATTTGGTTTAGTGAAGCCAGGCTGGCTGCCGTCCATCATCTCCTAATTTTCCATTTGCCTTACCAGATTTTCCAGGAGGATCTGCTCCATCAGAGCACTGAGGTGAGACTGACCTGTAGTTCCCTGAGTTTTCCTTTTTGCTGTTTTTAAAAATAGGGCTATGTTTCCCCTTTTCCAATCAGGTGAACTTCACCAGACTGCCAAGAATTCTCACATGTGATGAACAGTGGCTTAGCAAAGGACACCTTTGATCTTCACATTCCCCTCCAACCTCTCCTTCTTAATAAGAACAAAGTCCAGCGTATTTCCTCTCTTTTCTGGTTCCTCTAGCACTTGAAGAATGAAGCTATAAGGAACCTCCTGGATTGCTTATGCCCTGCTGTGTTTTCTTTCCAACAGATACTGGCATGATACTCACAGTCCCCCGTGAGGACCAGGTCTTGTGAACAAACACCTGACTTCTGCAAGGTCATGGATACCTTTAAAAGGTACTAATGGAAATTGAGACCATGTAGCACCTTACAGGCTTTTGTCTTCATTTAAATGCATGCCTTTTATGAAGATGTAGTTTTGGAATCCAATAACTTTTGTTTGACAAGGAGTTTTCTGCAGGAGGTGGTATGCATGAATGGTTTGGATCTTCAAACCAAAAATGTGTACCTATGAATATATTTAACCATATATACACCCAAAAAAGTACTATAACTCCTGCTAAACAGACAAACAGATTTTAAAGCTTAGGATTATCCTTTCCCTAATGACTCTAAAATATGAACAGCATTCATTGCTGCTCGATGATAATAGTGACCTTATGATAGTTTCCATGGAAAGAATTCTGAGATCATAAACAGTGACAAAGTGAGTTTGCTAGTTACCAAACATACACATTCCAAAGGTACATGACATTTAATTCTAATCTATTTTTAGAAATCATAGGAAAATGAAGACAAATTAACTTTTTCCAGCAGAAGCACTTACATTGCATTTCCAAATACAATTACAGAGGAGAACTTCTAGTTGACTATTATTAGAAATCAAGTAATTTCTATTGCACACTCTAAGCTCTTCTCCAAAACAGGGTGTTTAAAAGGGAGCATTTATGATGGACTCGGTGAACTGAGTGTCTGAGTCAGATGACCTAAATTCCTCTAAGCCCCTGTGCTTAATATTTTGTGTTAGATGACACTAGGCTGGTATTCATTCAGCACCTTACTTCGGCTTTCTTCACTCCACATCATATTATGGTGCTATGTGTCCTCACATAGCACTGAGTCCGAGACTCTCATCTTTGATGTAAAGGGATATTCACCATTTATTGCAGATTCATTGATCCCTATACTGTGACCTTATAGATCAGCCTGCTCTGTTCCACAGAGAGTACCTGAAGTAAAAGAACTGTGTCAATTTAAGTTGAAACCTTGGCACCAAAGAGAATAATTATTTTCATGCACCTGTCCTTATAGACAGAGGGAACATACAAGTGGGGTTCTCTCCTTTCTTTTTACTGTGGAGTTCTCCAGCTATTTCTCCAAGAAATTCTTGCATCTCCCAAGGTCTTGTCAATAGCAGCTGACAAAACGCTAGCACCAACTGAGCTTATCCAGTGCTTTGCTTTAGAACACAGAGGAAATACATTTCATACCCAAAGAAATAGAACTCTGGTTTTGGGTTGCTTTTCTTTTTCATGTCCTTTCTTTACATCTATGGATAAATCATAGAATCATAGAATCGTAGAATAGTTAGGGTTGGAAAGGATCTTAAGATCATACAGTTCCAACCCTCCTGCTATGGGCAGGGACACCTCCCACTAAACCATGACACTCAAGGCTATGTCCAACCAGGCCTTCAACACCGCCAGCGATGGAGCATTCACAACTTCCCTGGGCAATCCATTCCAGTGCCTCACCACCCTTACAGTAAAGAATTTCTTCCTCAGATCCAGTCTAAACTTCCCCTCATTGAGTTTGAACCTGTTACCCTGACTTTGGTGTTTGTACACTTAGAAGTTCTTCTAGTTTAACCCTACTCATTAGGAGGATGAGGTGAAAAAAGACAGTCCTTGGTTGATGAGAGAATGAACATGAGCCATCAGTGTGCTCTTGCTGCCCAGAAAGCCAACTGTATCCTAGGGTGCATCAAAAGGAGCATGACCAGCAGAATGAGGGAGGTGATCCTGCCCCTCTACTCTGCTCTCGTGAGATCTCACTTGGAATATTGTGTGCAGTTCAGGTGTCCCCAACATAAAAAGGACATGGAACTGTTGGAACAAGTCCAGAGGAGGGCCATGAGGATAATCAGGGGAGTGGAGCACCTCCCCTATGAAGATAGGATGATAGAGTTGGGGCTGTTCAGACTGGAGAAGAGAAGGCTGCATGGAGAC
>JASSUY010034814.1:0-10477 GCA_032466535.1 Forpus xanthops
ATAGTTTAGTGGGAGGTGTCCCTGCCCATAGCAGGGGGGTTGGAACTAGATGATCTTAAGGTCCTTTCCAACCCTAAATGTTCTATGATTCTATGAAATTAAGCAGCAAAAAAACTGAAATTCCCTGAAGAACAGTCTTATTCTGCCATGGTTCCTTACCATCTCCTCAAGGAAATATCAGAAATCCAAAAAGGAAAAATTCAGCCTAACACTCAGGAAAATTAGATACTTCTTTAGTCATCCCTGGCACATCACCCCAATGTTTCATTTTGGGTTTACACAGGGACTATTCAAAACAGAATTTGGTCCCTTCTCTCTCAGGTGACCCAACATATTTACTGCAATATGCAGCTATGCCTTTATATTTTATATGTATGTAAAGCACATTCCCCAAACTAAAACACTCTCCCAGAGAATGTCCTTAGATCTCTGCCTGCTTTTGGCCTCATTTACTCCCTTGCAAATGAAAAGCAGCTCCACTGAAGTCAGTGCGGTAACACTTGCATTAAACTCGCGTGAGATCATGTCAGAACCATGGTCCATAATAAAACCAGCTGCCATTAACTCTTCTGCAAGTTTCCATTCATTAGGGGATTTTTTTGCTTGAATTCACATGAGCAATATCCATGGGCCAAGAAACACATTTTAGAATGATAGCTATTTCCCCTTGCTAAAAACTAGAAAGTGCAGCAAAGTATCCCAATCCTCTCTGAATAACTACAGCTGATTGTATTTTGTTAATAAACAGAGGTGTTTATGGACAAAACATGTGTGAATATACTTTAGGGAATCATCCTGCACTGCCTAGAGAGAAAGGACAAAAAGACCTAAATATGTCTTTCCCAGGTTTTAATTTCTGGTTTTGTGGCGGATTTAGAAGGGTTCAGGGTGGGAGGGAGGTGTTATATATGCCTATAGCTTCTGGTATTTAATTCTAAATCAGGGAAAAACTTTGAATGTAAATATTTAAATTCAGCCTTACTGACCTGTAAGCACTGAACCAAGATTGATGAAGCCAGGTCTATGCCTGCTAATGCCAACAGCCTTTCCATCAGTGACTTTCCATTGCCTTGAAGGGTCACAGGAGAGACAGAAATAATGTACTCAGATTATAATGTTTTTTCCAGTTCATCACACCAGTCTCTAGGCTTTCAGAACTGTACAACTGTATTTTGTCATAAGTCAGATTCATAGTCTGTCACCACCTCAAACTGTTCATTATAACAAAACATATTCCCTACACATATAGTAAATTCCTTTCATTTTTTACTAAGATGAACTGATCTTTATCAGATACTCTGACACAGAAGGCACACATACCATTACTCCCTCCCCTCTTGTTATTATTAATTTTGCTATATAGTGACCCCAAGAAAGGAGCTCACATCCATTACAGAAAGTACTTAACAGAAAAAAGAACAAGAAAATGCTATTTTGGAAAAACAGTTGAGCTGTTAGCATAGATGGACCCGGGAATGACAAACTAACTTTCTGGTTTGAAAGGCGAAGCAATGAAGTGTCTTTACTGACCATAGAGGTCTTTTATTAGACAATGGACTGAAGCTTTAAGGCAGCTCATGGACAATACAACAAGGAAGAGTGATGTTCTAAAAAACACTAACGCAAATCAAAAAACTTATCTTGTAAAATTGTGATTCTGACATCCTTCGTTTAAGGACCACAGCAAACAAAGGGCAAAGGAAATCCTAGTTGTGGTCAGTGAAGAGCAACAGAGTGGAACATGAACTTCTACAGAGCTTCCCCACAGGTAGCCAGAATAAGACTGCACAAACACTGAGCTTAGCCACAAATGAGAGGAGGCAATAGCAGGGGAAAAATTACTCCAAAGCACGCACCATTTACTCTTTCCTCTTTTAAGAGGAAAAAGAATAACAAAACAGTCTTAACATCTTCCATTTGGAATACCAAAGATGGCAAAAATGGAAGAAACAAAATTGTTTTCAACCGTGCAGTAATACTTATTGTATTCAATGTGTTTATTATTCAAGAACTTTTCCCAGAGGATCCAGATGCTGTTTAAGAAGCTGATAAAATGCAATCCAAGTCCTGAATGAAGAAATATGAAGATCAGATATCTACTTATTTTGGTCTCCAAATTGGCTATCCCTGATCCTTCCAAGAGCTGGAAAACAGAAGAAAACTCATGAGTTACTATTGCATTATCAGGCTGTCACAACTTGACAGTGCTGTGCTTCTTTTGGCCACGTTAGGGTTTCTCAATGGGCATTTCTTGGTTCCACCTCATGATAATGGTCAAATGACATGTCAGGATTACTGCCTTCAAGACATGAAAATCATTAATATCTCAAAGCAGTCCTAATTTACATCCTCCCTCTTGACCTTTCAGATGCAGCTAAGGAAGCTAATTTCACCTTTAACAAAACAATTTGAAAAACAAAAAAAAAAACACCTCATCTCACTGAAAAAGGGTAGCAGGCATAAAGGGCTACCAAACAGAACGGTCAGTTTTCCTTAACACTAGAACCAGAAGCAGTGCCGTGTGTCAAAAAGAAATTTACTGAGAAGCCAAATCACTTGCAGACTGCCAGTCAATAGCTAACCTAAACTGCCAGGTAAATCTATTATCACCCTATGGCAGGTCACCTGTAAAAAAATCTGTCTTCTTGACATGAACAAAAATTCATATTAAGAGTTTCACTTACTGAAAACTGTAGATGTGCCCAATTGTATATGGAAATAGAAGCTGAAATATACCAGTCACAGAGTCGTGGTCCTTCCTGGGAGGCACAGCAACATTTTGGAGGAGGGGAAGATGGGCTTCAAATCCAGTCAACCTATCCTCTGACTTACTACAGCATCCATTTTAACCATGTCAGCTTAAGTGGCTTCAAAACATGAGTAACTGGATATTGTGCAATGAGGCATGCAGTGTGTGAGATCAGACTGATCAATCAGCCCTTCAGGCCACAAAGATGTGGGTTTTCATCAGATTTCACATAGGGGTAGGATCCAAGACATAATCTCTAAATCTGCAAATATTACACAATCATATTTCTTCCTCAATGTAACACAGACTTTAAAAAATCTCCAGCAGAGAACCTTATGTAGCTCCACTCTTCCTATGAAATAAAAGTGCAACCGAACTTCTTTACTCACATGATTTTGATGGCAGAGTACTGATCCCTAAACAAAATAAACTGAAAAGCAAGAATGTAAACACAACTGTGCACCAGTGATTTCGCATCTTAATGTCATCTGTGTAGGGTTTCACTGCAGTAACTGATGTGGTGGAAGGAAAGCTCCTGAAGGGTGTGTGGAGCTCTGGGCACCGCTTCTCAAACTCCTATGCAAAGCACATTGCTCCTTTCTTTCCCTAAAACTCATACCTGCGCATACATATTCCCATTTCCTATTTGCTTCACCTCCGTGGTCCCATCACTGTCTCTGAAATTCTGGCATTTAATCACTGCTTTTGCTAAAGTTAGTGCTTTATGCCTGTTGAGAATAGGATTTTGTCTGCTAATCCCAGCCTTTAGTCATATAAATCCACAACAGATGCACTGAAGACAGAGGAGCTACATCTATATATACTGGTAGAGGAAATGTCTTTTTCTTGTTTGGGTTGTATAGGGGGAAAGAGGAAATAAGCTGGTGTGTCTGGTTTTATGGGGGAGAGTTAAGTGGCAAACCAAACTGACTGCAGTTTACTGGGATCTAAATAAGGAACAGGGAAAAAAAAGTTACAGAGCTTTTAATAACAGAGCAAACTGCAAACAAACTACAAGCAAAAGTTGCTGCTTTTCCTTTTTATTGCCATCAGGCATTACTTCTTGATTGTACACTGTGTCCAGTGAATAAGCCATTTGTGGTTGAAGTGAATGAAGAGCAGACCTTTCCCATATATGGTAGGCCTTTTAATCACCAGGGAGCAAATGAGCAGTGGAATTTTACTGGCTTTCTGGGTTTGCAGTGCCCTCTCTCGTATGAAATACCATTTCCCAGTGAGTGCTTATTACTGGGATTTTGACCCAATTTCCTGCTGCCTTGTCCTTTAGGGACATGTAGCAAGCCAAACAAAAGGAGTCAGTTTCTGATAGCAAGCAGTCCACTGTGAATTCAGAGTAACTCAAAGAAATCAAAGAGATATGCACTAAGGTAACTGAGATCAGACACTATATATAATATATGTATTTACATACGTATCAAGCAATATGGTTTACATCACTGTTATTCTGTAAAGTAGGATCAGAGTCAGGCCAGCTGATGCCCAAGTTTAAACATCTCCCCGCTTTCACCAATGGTGCAGAAAACAGACAATTGATGTTTTAAGTTACTGGCATACCAGTAGGGAAATACTCAGCTGGCCTGCTTTTGTCAGTGTAACGTACATTAGCCACAGAAATGCTTGGCTCAGTATCATCTGGATTGCCTAACCACTCTTATTCATATTTATAGCAATTAAAATGCTGCACTTCAGTCTTCATAATCCAAGTTTTGTTTGAAGTGGCAAAGCAACACCTATGGCTTATCAGATATCTGAATGAAACCCCTCATTTTCATAGCAGGGGTGTAGCTCTGTGCATGGGGCTAAGCTGTTCCTGAAGCCATGCAAAGCAGAAAACCCTCTACTCTCTGAGGACATGGGGTGCAGCACGCCATAGCCTCCTAAGAAGATGCTGACTAGAGGCATACAGCAGCAGCAATGGTTTAAAGATACACAAGTAAGTGAGAGCTGACCAAACTAGTCTGATCTCAGAGCTAACCCAGCCCACTCCCATTTCCAAGCATTGCAGCCAAGCTCTAGAAACTTTTTTTCCAAGACTATGAGCTTTAACTAGGCAGAAGCAAAGCCAAATTCTGCCCTGGCTCAATGGCTTTTGAAATTGTTGAGGAAAAGCAGATTATTACTAGGTCATTAGGAAGATGCAGACTGAAAGTCCTTAGAGCCTTTGTTTCATCTGCAGCTGATCCCAGAGAGCTGAGCAGAAACTGTCCTCAGTAAAAAAAACTTGTATTAGGAAGTGATGATCTGGGCTGCCAAATAAGCACTGATAGGTCCTCTGAAAAAGTGAGGAGTTAAAATAAGGTTCTGTATTTCCTTCTGGGATGAGAGAGAGATTTTACCAGACTGAACGCTATGGCTCAAAACAACAAAACTGGGAAGGGAGTAGGACCATTTCACCATTACAAAGCTCACAAAGAGAAGAATGAAGTGGGAAAAGGGAGCAACGTGCCCTGTAGCAGTAAGAAAGGCAACAGGAACAACAAAGGCTTGCAAATAAGAAACAAACAAGGGCCTGATCACAGACTGCTTTCACTTGGGTAGAGCTTCCTTTGAAGATGACTGGAATCCAACTGGCATGAGTCTGCAGGACCAAACCTTGGCTACTGAAGGAGCACAAGAACTGCTCTTCCTGTGCTCACTTCTTGCACAGCTTCTCCCTAGCTGGTGCCAGCTGCTTGGGAGGACATAAAACAAGTTGCTAACAAATTTCAGGACCTTTGTTTACAGAGCTGCCATAGGTTCAGGTTCCTTTAGTAATCTGATGAGTCATGAATGCTGGCTCTCCCTCACTCCAAGTTACTTAACTTTTAAAACTGCACACAGCGATTTCCAGGTCCTTTAGATCTCCTCATCCTGAAAGAAAGATTGGGAAGGTCAATGCAGGTGGAGAGGGATGTGCATGCACACACACGGACATACATGCACGTCTATGTGCAATGAAATATTCTTCCTGTGTTTAGCAATACCCTCCTTTCAAATCTGTCAGCCTACAGTTAATTCCCTGAATAGAGCAAAACCCAGAGCATTTACAGCAAAATTTTATCTCCAGAAACCTATTTATAACACTTCTGTGAGTTAAATTCCAAAGATTTTTTTTTGCCATTTAAGGACATAAACTAGAAAATGTGCAAACGGGTGGGTTCCACTTTGCTTCACACCCTGGACAGCAAGTCTCAAGGGAAATGCTCTTTATTTGTATTCTGTACACAAGAGGGTGTGGAAACATGTAATGTTGTTTCCATTGCCTGAAATTGTTCCCTAATATTTTCTCCCACTGCAGCCTGGCCTGACCCCACGAGTTACAATTTCAAATGCTCGCATCAACATGAAACTGGATGAGTAGATAAGGTTCAGCAGCTTCTCTTCCCAGCTTATGACACTGTGGCAAGCCTGTAAGCACTGTCATCCCATGTTTTTGTACACCCTTGACAACCTCACAGGAAGGGTCTATCTCAGGTGCATCAAGCACAGTTAAATCTGCGAGCACCCAAGAAATTCCCTTCAGATTTGTCAGCACAGTGTTACTGCTGGCCCATCTTCCACCGGGCTTCAGTGGTTTTATACCCACAATCTAAAGAAATGCTTTCATAGCATAATACATATTTGTGCGAGAAAAGAAACGAAGCAAAACATGAAAGCAAACAACAAAAAAAGAAAAAAAAACAAACCAAAGAAAAAAACCCAAACATACAAAAAAAACCCAAAAGTTATATTTTTGCTGGGAAATCTATCAAAAATAAAGTTTAAACCAGTGCTTAAACTTGGCATTTGGCATTACAAATTCTTTATAAACACTAATGATTTCAGCCCCAGCAGCCATATAGGCTAAATACAAAAAGGCACAGATTACCCTTTACTTGAAGATACAGAAACAGACACACAACCATTGAGTGACTCACCAGGTACTTATGACCATAGGAAAAATTTCAAAGGGGAAATTACCGCAGAGGTTTAAGACATGGCTGCGTTTTTCCTTTCTCTCTTCCCCCTGCTTCCTCAGTTATTCTCTCCTGCCCCCACTGCAAGCCAGCAGGACAGTTCCTACAAGCACTTCTTCCTGGCTTCAGCCCAGAGTTGCATGGATACTGCTATAGGTAGGATCTTCTGATCAGGAGGTGCCCCTTATGCTTCATAGACAGTGTTTTCTCACTTCAAAGGGCAGACACGTGGGGCAGGGAGGGAGAAAGAGGTACCAGTTAGTGGTAGTGGCTCCTGGCCATAGGTTGAGGAGGTGGGTGCCCCAGCTCAGAGCCCACCCGCCTCTCCACTGGGAAGCCTAGCAAGGGGCCCTGCCATAGCCGGATGCACAGCAGTTCTACAAGACAAAGCAGTAGCCAAGAAGTTCACAAGTGAGAAAGTCCAGAAGGCTGCATTCCTCACAGAGGCTGCTAGTTGATGCTTGGGAAGAAGGGCACAGTAGAGATCACACTGCTAATGCTGGTGTCTGCTTGGCAGCCAGGCTGCCAGCCCTGCACCATTTATAAGGGCCAAGCACAGCTCCAAAGAAAGCCACACATGAAAAGAAGCACTTTCTTATGCAGGCAGTAAACCATACAGGTAACATATCAGAACAAGCAGGTAAATAAAGGTGTTACATGCCCTAACCTTCATGGTTAATCAAATCCATTTCAAGAAAAGCAGGAGCAAGCTCCCCCAGGGATGGGAGGGATCCCAAATTATAATGTACTGAGCACCCCTCCCCACTGGGCTAGCCATCAGGAAAGGCAAAAAGAAATTGTTTCATAGTTCAACTGTCTTATGACCTCAGTGTTTCATCCAGAAAGGTCAGATTTAATCTGATCTTCGATGCCTCCGAGGCAAATTTCACCTTAGCCAAATACTCAACAAACTGTTTGGAGGCATTCAACAGCTACAGTTCTCCAGCAAGCACCACCACCTGAAGAGTAAGTGTCAGCACATAGGGAGGTGACTTGCTTCCAGTACAGTTGCACCCAAAATCAATTCTCACCAGGTTGTGGGGCTTTAAACCTTCCAGGAGCTACAAACAAACACAGCAAACCAGCCCCTGCACATGCACGCTTCTGAAGGTGAGAGCTCTAATAAGAAGGAAGCAGCTTTCTTGTTACAAGCTGCCGGGGGGGAGTTTCTAAGAAAAGACAATTTTTAAAGAATGAAAACTTGCTTTGAAGATAGGCTCCCACTCTTTGCAGTCACCGGCCTGTGCGCCTCAGGCTTTGTACACCTGGAGCCCAATCCTGCTAACTCCTCATAAAGCTCCTCTCAAAGGCAACGAAAGGTTCACAGGATTGCTCTTTCCATTCTGCCCTGTTACCTTTTTTGGTGCTTTCTCTAATACCCAGAAGAGTCCAGAGAAGTACAACAGACGAATAGCTAATTTTGCTCCCTTGGCTCTCTCTTTCTTAGGTGTATATGGTTTCCTGTCCCCCTTTGCTCATATACAGCAGGCAAACGTACCAAGTTGCACACTTGACAGACAGGAGTTAACAATTCCAACTAACTGTAATACAAATTAAAACTCATTTAGCCAACAGCGTAAGTCTCAGGTAGGCAACTACTATTTGACCTGCAGGAAGGGAGTCCTACGGGCTCTCATTTTCTGCTATAAAAAGATCACCCCCATAGGCAAGGCCACTCCAGCTGTATGCAGGGAAGGGTGAAAAAAAGGACTTCCAACCAGGCCTTTAATAGATCCTCCCTGTCATTTTTCTCTCCATATAACAGAAGCTACCCCCCAGCAAGCCAGCAGAAAAGCCTTACCTTTCCCAGTGCAATAAGTAGCACTGTACCCTAAACCTGTATGGGTCCAGACAGCTGCTGACCAGCGCGCATTCGTGCCATGTGTAGTCCCATGAATGAGACCTGGAGTAAGAAACCTTTCCATCTTAATGCACTTTAATTTTCCCTCTAATGCTAGCGAGAGGATCTTATAACCCCTCTTTCCTTTCAGATCGCATAGATTTCAATGCCATTATTGCATCATCTATCAGTGTTGGACTGGAAATAAAAGCACAAGGGAAGTTACCCTTTTCTCAGGCCACTCCATATCCGAATAATGTTGTAAGTGTATAAAGTAGCAATTGTGGAAAATCCCTTATTTAATGCTTACATGCTTGCATCACTCACTCTCAGAGAGTATTGAGGCTACACAGGACTCCCCTTGCATCAGAGCCTGCATCCATTAACGATGGTATTGATTTCACCAAGACTAATCTGTGAATGAAGGCTGTGGAATTGATCCCCTTGTCATTGCATACTGCAACAAAGGGGAGTTTTCAGGAAATACAAATTATTTCAATTTAGTCTCCTGTTCACAGGCATCTTTTTCAGGGTGTCTCCGCTCCTATCATGACTTAGATATTAATGCGTGCAGGTTTTACTGATGAACAAATTTCCCTATCAAAAAAAGTCTCCCAAATAAAAGCAGACCTATACTTTGTTCAAATATACGGGGAAAAGTTCAGCCCCTAGCCCTTACCCTAAAGTCAATTTGATTAAGCAAATGGACCACTTCCTTAAATCATCACTACATTTGTAATTTATGTTAAAGCAGCCCATTTCATTTGTTTTGATGCATGGTATATGTAGTTTTAGGATGCCATCCTGTCTCTCAATGGCAGGAGAAAAAGCCATGGAACTTGTCTGTAGAAGCATATGCTCACAGAGAATCTATTGCCCCTTTAATGAGACAGAGACTGAAGGGAGGTAGAGTCCCAGGGTTCTTTGATGACAAATCATACAAGCACAATCACTCACAGTATGGTATCTAAAACAGACAAATTATAATAAATACACAGTTCTCACAAAAGAAACACTGCCTCCTTATTTTCTTTGAGCTGTTGCCAAGGAGGGAATGGGTTATTTTCACAAATTATTCTCTTGTATGCCTTTTAGCAAGGGAAACCTCCTCAGCAAACAAAATTCCATTAAAACTGCATACTCTGAAAATAAATGCTCCTCTGAAAAAATATATATATACTGCCAAAAAGTCATTGTTCAAAGTTATCTTGCACATTTTTCCAAACAATATGTATGAAGAAAATCAACTTCATCACTGCAGGTCTGGCCAGAGCTTGGTCAATGTCTGCTGCTCCCAAGTATCCATCTGCTCCTAACTTCATCCCTCCCTTCATTTTTTCCCAGCTCTTTCTCTGAGAAACTCCCTGCTATGCAGAATATCATGCTATCAGCAGCCAGCCTTGCACAACGCTTATAAACTGTCTGAGCATGTCAAAGGAGCTGGGAAGCAGAGCCTACTCGCTGGCTCTCCCTAGCAGCACTCTGACTGACACAGGCACAGAATCTTAAGGGCTCCGGTTCTACCCAAGTGCATTTTTCTCTCCCTTTTAACAGGAAAGACAACTTTACAAGAAACATTCTGGCAGTACACTGCTACGCATGTTGAGGGCCGAAAACAAAAACGGATGCCATCTATTGTCAACAGTACTCCTATGAAAGGCTGCCATGACAGACATCTGCTCAGCAAGGATCTGATCAGTTACATTAACCAGACCTTTACTGTATCTATATCAGTTACAGCAGAAAGACTGCCTTTACAGTCAGGCTGGCCTGAAAGCCCAGGTATTAAGTTGCAAAATGAAAAGCATTTCATCAGCCGTTACTACACTAAGAGCTTTTTCATTGCAATTCCTTTAAAAAAAGCAAAAAAAAAAAAAGGGGGGGGGGGGGAACGAAGCGACACACACCATATACCACAACTAACACGCCATC
>JASSUY010034814.1:10487-30962 GCA_032466535.1 Forpus xanthops
CCCCCCCCCCCCCCCCCCCCCCCCCCCCCCCCCCCCCCCCCCCCCCCCCCCCCCGACGCGACACACAGCTTATTCCTCCACTAACAAGCCTGCTTGCTGCAGAAGTGGGAGCAGCACACATCCTGCCCTGCAACCAAAGCCTTGCTCCCAGCACCTCCTCATTACGGTCCATTGGGGTGGGCAAGCATGCACCCCTTCTACCCACCCAGCATAGGTATCTCCCTTAGCTCACCGCAAACATCTGGAAGGGAGGGGGGGCATAGAGAGAGGAGGAGAGTAAAAATAGCACCCGACACTTTCGCACTGTTCCCACAACTGGTTAGATTTCGCATGCTGCTTAAACTCTAGCCATAACGCAAATGCAGTCAGATCAGCTCACTCCCAAACAAATACATATCTTAAGTCCTTACCTCTGGCTGAAAAGTTTTCAACTAGTAGGAAGGAAATGAATAACTGGCTGCTTGGGCAGGAGCACAGCAAGAAAGGCACACCAGCAGCCTCACACACAGCCCTATTCAATAAAACTACAGCTTTTCCTTGGCCCCTCCCAAAAGTCAATGCTAAGTGAATACATATCCCTTATGTTTACAATTGGCAGGCAGCGGTATGCATTGTCTTCAATTTATTCTAATAGGCAGCCAATGACTGTGCACAAGCCAAGGTGGGTTCAGCCTGCCTGCAGAGATGCCTGTCATTCCCTAGGCATGCTCAGGAAGCCACTCATCAGAAAACCAAGACCTAAAAAGCTCCGAAAATTCGTGCAAGCTGCCAAAACCGTCTTGCTACATGCCCTTTTTTGGTTATCCTTAGCAGGGCCTCTGAAAGTAAATCCTCTGTCAGGAACAATCATAAGAAATGTTAATCTTGGAGAAAGAGGTTGTCTTGTTGGCCACAAATGGAGCTTAAAAAAGGAAATAGGCTGAATGGAAAGGGACACAGTAAACATATTTACTTTTTGCACCAGTTTTTTAAAAAGTAAATAATTTCACCGCAGCTAAACTTTGTTGTTTCTTTTCTTTTTTTTTTTTCTTTTTTTTTTTTCTTTTTTTTTTTTTAATGAGGACCACATGTAAAAGGGAAGAGAAACGCTCTGCAGTGCAAGCTTGATTCTGCAGAAAAAGAGAGACACCAGTGGGAAAGGTACATGAAAGATGAGTTGGCAGGCTCCACAGCCTGTTTCCATTTCAAATAGTACAACAGAAGTTACATATAGAATATCCATGTTCTGAAAAATACTTTTAAAGGGATTCAAAACTTTGATGATGATATTTAGCAAGTTGGACTAATCGGATACAGTGGTTTAGTTTATAAGTATACAGATGTTTATCTGGACATTAAAACTATGAGGATAGCCCTACATCTACATATTATGGCCCACACTTTTCACTGCCTCTGAATACTATGGCTAAAGTAAGCTTACATTCATTTTTATATTTGCTTTGCTTAACCAATTGCACACTAACTTCCCAAATCATGCCAGCAGCTTAAGAAAAATGAAAGAATGGATGCAGACTGATGTTGGAAACAAAAAAGCTACATAAACTAGTTAAAGTTTGAAAATAAATGTGAAAATTGTTGCCTAGGAAAACAGCTCAGTACATAGCTCCTGACATGCACACATAAAAAATACTAAAACTGCTGACTGCTCTAAGGGGACAGAATTCCAGACCAGGAGACATTCTGCAGATTCATATTTGACAATAATATGTACAAAACTGGTTAGGAGGAAAATATGTGTAAGATGACTTTGCAGCTGAAGGGGCTAAACTTTTAACGCCTTTCTGGGTCTTCTTTTTTTCTGGCCACTGGGTTCCACAGGTTTAGTCACATGCATAATGCAAGAAAGATTCAGTCCACAGACAGTAAACTAATCTTTATAGCACAAAAAAAAATATTCAGAACACTAAATCTGTGCAGATTTACAACAAGCAACTATAATAATTCTAGTGTCACTTTAAATTTCACAGTCTTATTAAATGCAGTAAAATGTGGTGCTCGTTTTTAGAAGGCACTTTTTTTTCTTAATTTATTTTAACAACCCTTTGGAAACAACTTCTACTGCCAGACATCTCCCATGATGTGGCTCTGATGTTTTTAAATATTAAAAGTAATACATACAGCATATATGTAACCTTGCTTTGCATGATTTACTAGACAAGGGAGAAAAAAATCCTTGCTCTCAGATCATTCCATTAACTGCAGAAATTATTATCCTGTGTATCAGTGACCAAATAGAGGTAGTGAGATTATTTAGGATGAAATTACAATTCTCCACAGGATCATACCATCCTCTAGATTTTCAGAAAATAAACCACTGAAGAATTCAGGCTGAGATGTAAACAAGATTAAGGGATGCTGATGGTCAGAAAACTGAATCACAGAATAGGGTTGGAAAGGACCTTAAGGTCATCAAGTTCCAACACTCCTGCCATGGGCAGGAATGCCTCACACTAGATCATGTCACCCAAAGCTCTGTCCAACTTAGCCTTGAACACCCCCAGCGATGGAGCATTCAAGACTTCTTTGGGTAACCTTTTCCAGTGCTTCACCACCCTCACAGTAAAGAACTTCTTCCTTATATCTAACCTGAACTTCCCCTGTTAAAGTTTGAACCTGTTACCCCTATCATTACAGTCCCTGATTAAGAGTTCCTCTCCAGTACCCTTGCAGGCCCCCTTCAAATACTGGAAGGCTGCTATGAGGTCTCCAGCAGCCTATTCTTATGCAGGCTGAACAGCTCCAACCTTCTCAGCCTATCTTCATATGGGAGGTGCTCCAGTCCCCTGATCATCCTCATGGCCCTTCTCTGGACTTGTTCTAACAGTTCCATGTTCTTTTTATGTTGACGACACCAGAACAGTACACAATATTCCAAGTGAGGTCTCATGAGAGCAGAGTAGAGGAGCAGGATCATTTCCTTTGACCTGCTGGTCATACTCCTTTTGATGCAGTGTCTTGCTCCATCATTGCCACCAATTCCTGCTAACCTCAGTGTCCACTGCAACAAGAACCTAGCAGGTATTATACTACCTAAAGCTGAATGCAACTTTATGTTTTGGAAGGGACTTAGTGGTGAGGCACTGGAATGGATTGCCCAGAGAAGTTGTGAATCGCTGGCAGTGTTCAAGGCCGGGTTGGACATAGCCTTGGGTGGCATAGTTTAGTGGGAGGTGTCCCTGACCATGGGAGGAGGGCTGGAACTAAATGATCTTAAGGTCCTTTCCAATCCTAACTATTCTATGATTCTATGAGTTCAATGCTCCCATGTAAAGCATGCCAAACTCTGTGTTCCAAGTCATTTTGCTATTAAAAACATGCAAAAACACCAATTTTGTTTTGGGAAAATGATATTATGAAATGTAAAGTTTGAACTGAATTTCACTTAAACTTTTGAATTCTGTGACTTGAAATTTCAAAGCCAATGACCTGGCAGAGATACCACAGTTTTTCTGAAGATGTTACTGAAAACCTGAGCTACAAAGGACACAGAGTTAAATTATAGTGGGTGCTCCTTTGCATCCTATGACTAGAAGCCACTTGTAAATATGTAATTATAATATGCCTAAATCCACAATTGTAAGAATTTGGGGAACTACCATGGTAGCTCCTGTCCCCAACAGCAGGGCTGCCACTCTAGCCACACCCTTCTATCTCCTTTAACAATCAGATTCTTTATGTCATTGCACAGAGCTAAAAACCTTTTCGGGAGCTGAATAACCCAAATCCTGGTTTATGATTGCAAATATAAGATACAGAAAGAATGGCACATGCAGAAATTCAACCCCAAAACCAAGCACAATCTCAATATCTATACCTTATCATGGTAAGTAAGGGACATGCAAGTGCTCATTGCTAAGCCCGTGAGCTCCATAAGTCAGGGCAAGGGTGGGACTGCTTGCAATAAGAGCCAAAGCACTTGTATGTTCTGGACTATTAGTGCGTTCTTTGAGACCTAAGCCTGCAGTCCCTCCCCTCAGAAGAATCACGTTAGAAGTACCTGGAAATCTCTGTTCAGACTGTGGCTCTCACGGGTTTATAAATTTTTCCTGCATAATTTACAATCTGATGTAAGTCTGTGACCTAGAAAGTACACTGTAAATCATCTGCTGGGAGGCAGGTCTGGTTGCTGCTTACAGTCACTCTTAAGGAACTTGTATTGTGGCACTACAGTGTCTTCAAGACTCAGCAGCGAGCAGTGACCAAAGGGACCACTTGCAGTATTGCCATTCCAGTCCTCCATTTGCCTTCTTCCCAAAGGAGTTGCAATGGTAGAGTTGAGTTCCCCACCTGGAGAAGTCTTTGGGATATTTTGGGAGAGTAATTTTGCTTTTCAAAATGTAGTCACTTTTTATGATTGAGCTTCCCAAAATTATTTTTCTTCTCTTTATTTGACATGGTGCATGTGGCTATTACTGGGTAGCACTAAGTCTTTCACCACTGTCCCTGCCATGTCTTCAGGTGCCATTTCAGCAATTAAGAGGAAATATATTCCCCACCCCTGCATATTCCCACAGCACAGCAAGATGAATATAGAACATCAAATACATCATGGGGAAGGCCATTCTTCTCATCTGTACCCAATTTGCTTCACACCTAAAATCTAATGGCTTTTGTTATCTCCCACAGCTAACAGTGGGTCAAAACTATACCCTAGTGCTCCCAGGATAAAGACAGAAATCTTTAGAAAAGAGCTTCTTCCTGCAACTAGCACAGGTGCTCCATATTTAGACTGGGAGACCAAAGCTCTGCTTAGTAGAATTGGAATAGCATGGTTTGTGCTAGAAGTATCCAACCCTGTTCCTTTCCACACAGTTGGGCACAAAAAGGCAGACTTCCTCCTGCACCAGGGTAATGAAGATGAGTTGCTCAGCCTTGCTGACAAGAAAGTGGTCTTTATTTCCAGTTCTGGTACCAGTAACAAAGGTGTGACATACAAGATGCCCAGGTTAGCTATAACTTTCAGGAAGCCCTGCTGCGTATACCGGGGTACGTGCGACCTGTGTTGATTGCATGGCCAGGAAACAAACAGGACTAAACTTCCATTGTTCACCAAATGACATATTTGCCCAAGGAACTGGGCTGGATGAGGAGCATACCCAGAGGAAACTGAGCAGTAAAGAAGGGAAACCAACTTAGATGATAGGTAGAAGCACTCTCTCTAGCAGACTTTGCTTTCTCCTCCCTTGGTAAAATGGAGCAGCAGGCAGGAAATGTGTGTGCACCCTAGGCTAGCACACACCTCCTTCTCTTGCCCCAGGCCAGAGTGGAAAGCATGGTTTGGCTCTGCACATTTTCTCATATCCCCTCATAAAAAGATCACAGCATGGGCTTTCTCTGCCCCAGCAGATGATTTCTAAATGTTGCCATGGCTGTGCTGTTTCCACAGCTCATCTGAAATCCACCTAATCTTATACACAGAGGATACAGCCCAGATGGTGGTGCTCACAGCTGTGAATTCTGACATGAAGGTGAGTATGCTCAGATTTGTGAGCAAGCCACCCAGCTGGCAGTTCTGCCTAGGGGATTGCTTCGAAGGCCTTGAAGGAGAAGCCCACACACCATGAGCAGATTTGATCATCATTATGATTACCTCCTGGGCACAGACAAGCTTTTCTATGCTACAGAAGCAGAGGTAGCTTTTTAGGAAAGTTTTACACATGCTGCTTCAGGCAATATCTTTTGGCCTGGAACAGTATAATCTGCAGGACTTCAAAGCCTCCATTGCGCTCAAAGAGGGTGTAAAAGCTACCAGAAAATAGAGCAGAGGAATACAAGCACCTTTTCAAACACAGAGCTGCATGCAGTATAGAGTCAGTTGGCTGGAAATAAAAGAAAAGCTGGTGCTAGTTACATACAGTAACAAGGACTAGAACGTAGATACCAAGATAGATGCACATCATTCTTAACACAGATGCTAGCCTCAGTCTCTCTAGGACTTGTGTATATCCAGTGGAAGAGACAGAGTCCTCCATTTGCATTATGGATGTTTAGCATATGCAGAAGAGCTGCACTGACAAATGGGAACCTCAAGATGCTAAGCCTCTCACCCAAAGTGCCATAAATCCCCCATGAGTGACAACAACTGTGTTCTCTTTCCTTCCTGAAAACCATTATGAGTCTTCTGGATGAAAAAATGCTTAAGGTGTGAGTATCACAAAAAGTGCCACGCACCAGTCCACACCATGATAAACCAGCAAGGAATACAGGGCAGAAGACTGTACCAGTTCCAATTTGCATAAAGGTACTGGGAAAGAAAAGACCCCCCACCTACTATGGGGAAGAGCATCTTATCTAGCACCCTGAGAGCAGGAATCAGTCCAATGGTACCTAAAGCAGCACTTCCTCACACTGGATTAAAGAAATTGAAAGGTAGGCATATAATTATGTACAATTGCCATTCATTTTGGTGTGGCATATTTGCCCATTTCTGATAAGTGTGATATTTTATTTCTCTTGGTTTAGCCACTTAAATATATGCAAAGCACACTTATATACTAAAGAATCAAAACAAAAGAAGGATCCTAAGCTTGCTAGAAAGACATTTTACCCACAGTAAGAAAGAATTAGTCAGGGGCACAGTGACTTTACCTTACTAAAAGCAAAACAAACAACATAGCAGTCCATTCTGGTTCCAAAGAAAAGAGAATACCTACACTTTTCCACTACAGGGCAAAGCCTAGCTACATGTACACAGTGCTTCCCAACAAACAGAGACTTCACAGCACCTTTACCCATTAGTAGAGGGGATTGCTTTGGAAAATATGACTTTTATACACTTTTTCTGCAGGCTAGCATATGGTAAGAGAACTCTGCCCTCAGGGACAGAAGTGGGCATGCTCTTCCTGAAGAGCATACCCGCTTGTCTTGCAGAGTACAAAATATGAACAACAGATTTATATCTTTTTCCAAACCCGTTTTCCATCTCCAGCCATGAAAAATTATATACAAATGAAATTAGTGGTGCCCAGAAAATTTGCACACATTCTCAATTTGCCTTGGTTTGAGAAAAATCAGTGTATTTGCTCAAAACAATTGCACTGTACATGTCCCTTCTTTGCAAATTTGTCTTTGAGTGTTGCTTTCTGGGCAGAAAAGATGGTGCCATCACCTACTTTTGCAGATAGGTTACAAATTGTACAGCTGCTGGTACAGGAATTTTGAGGGTGAGGCATATTCCTTGGCCTTGATTCTCCTCTCACTTAGACTGGGGTAAACCAAATGTCAGCCTAATCAACTCAATATTCTCTGACGTAGCCTATTGTTACAGCAATGTGAGAACCAGGCCCCTTTGTGCTCCAATGCTAATGAACTATTCAGCTCCAGCATTTTGGCTATGCAACAAGAAAAGGTTAGGTCTCGGTCATTAACTCTGGCTCAAATGAAAAATACAACTTTAGCAGATAAAGTCCATCTAAGTCCCACACATGCCCATGTTTGCAAATAATGTTTCTGATCTCCATTTTGGTCTCCTGTGCAGCTCTAGCTGCTACAACAGCTGCTTCTCCATGGTCATGTCCCTAGGGATGGCAAGCCGCAAAGAGAGAAAGGCACCTCAGGCAACTGAAGGCTGCGCTTACTCAACAAAATCAAGTAGGGCTAGTTGGTAGGCTGCTGGTAAAAATACCTGATTCTGCTGCCGTTTGCTTCAAACAATGAATCTGCTACTGTCCCCCTTTTATCCATGCAGCACATGCATGAAATAGCTTCAGCAGAGTCATCACTTTCCAGCCTGCTCATGATATATCTTATTGTCATATACATCCTTATATCTCCTACAGATCTGAAGAAGCTATAAGTAGTTCAAGCCATATTCGATGCCTACAGAGGGGACACAATTTTTTTTTTTGTGTGGTAACGGACTTCATTTCCAAACAGGTAAAAAACAGAAGGATAGAAAGCAAGCTTCCTTTTTAAAGATGGAAAACAAGGTACTGAAGAAACAAATGTAGATAGACAAAGGTATATTCAGACATTCAACTCATATTTTCACAGTTATGAAGTCTCCCATCACTTAAGACCGGTCTAATGTATTCCTGGCTCTCAGTGACTTGCATAACATCATGCAGGCAGTGTCTGGCAGAGCCAAGAAAGGAACCCAGAAGTTCTCTATCATGACCCATTCCCTAATTCAAGAGGATAGACCTTCCACTGAAAGACTAGCTGTGTCAGGCAGCTTACATGAGGTTACCAGCACATAGCTTCACTCTCAGCAGCAGAGCAGGACAAATTGGAGAGCTGAAAGAGGTTGAGGAAGGACTGTGTTAGATAGGAAGCTCCAACTCTGATGGGACATAGAGAAAAAAAGATGTAGGTTGAGCAGCAGAAGTCTGGAAGAAAAGAGTTAGACCTCATCACACATGGCACTAAGAGGAAAGAGATCATGAAAAATAAATGAGCACCCAGCCTCTACTTTCACACTCCTATTGCTATTACATGCAGAAGACAGATCTGAGCTGTGCCAGTTCTGAATGAATCAACCAGTTACACTTTGTGCCACATGGTGAGCAACTGCAAGCACTAGTGAAAAAAGTTGTTTAAAATGAGACCTCTAGTGCTCTGCATCACACCCTGTCACCTTGTGTAATGCAATGGCAGAGCCACAGCTAGAAGTTAGCTAGTGCTGACTGTGGCTGTGCCAACATAGCATGGCGGTTCTGTGGAAGGAGCTATGCATCAGTCAGAGTATATCCATCCCTCAGTCTTACAGCCATGCAGCCCCTCCTGACAGAACAAGCTTTTGCCACTTTTTTGGAAAAGACAAATTTCTGTCATTGCCATTGACAAGGAATCTATAGGGAAGAAGAGGAGGCAGAGCAGACAGAGCTTTGAGTGTTCCAGGCATTTTGCTAAGCCAAAACCTCTGTCTGCCCTTGGGTTTATTCAGTGGAGGAAAGAGGAACTTCAATATCTGCCTCAAAATAAAATTAGGAGAAGAAAATGAAGAAACGTTAGCAATATGGCTTTCGTAATACTGTGGACCAAATTTGAGAGCATACCAAGTCCCCACCAGTCAACTAGCAGCACATGCTCCCAAGCCATCTCATCCCAAAGCTGAGAGAGACATCACTGAAATAATGACTATTCCCACTGCAACATTGCTGAGTAACTTCAGTCAGGATTCCAGCTCCCATGAGATGGTCCTTCTGTTTACACCACAGCAGTTGATTGTGGGAGATGCTTGTGCTGGTGGAATTTCCAAGTATCAGACTGTGCACAGGCCAGACTCCATGCTAGCAATCCTGGGAAAGTATGAACTCCAGCAGGCTCAGTTTCTCAGAAGGATGCAGCATTTAGTGCAACAGGGGATGTAGCAGAGTGTCATTCCCTGCCTGCTCTCATATGGACAGAGAGGGATAGTGGCTTTTTTGCTAAATATTGAGCATGACATTTGCTCCACTCCAAATTTAGACACACTCAGCTTCCTCTTAAGAGCTCTGGCCAATGTCTTCTGACAGGCAATTTCCTGCAGCAGCTTCATTTAAATAGAAAATTCAACATAAATTTTAGAATAGGGCCAGTTCAGAAACCTCCATACTATGTATTTTGAAATTACATTTCATTCTACATTTCCTATCCTCCAATATTCCCAGCATATTTTAATAATTTGTATTGATGAAGGAGCATGACAGAAGTTCTCAAGGGAAAACTATTAGGAGGCAACTGGGATTTTGGATTGCAGGCAGCTATGCTATTTGTCTATATAAGCTAAATTGCTGGTATACACGATGAGGTAACTGCAGAAGAATACAGAAAAGAGGATTAACAGCTGATATGTTTCTCACAGTTCCAGTCTCCAGGCCTTTTGCACTTCAAAATGACTTTGTTTCGAAGAGATAAAATCCCTGTGCTTTGCTCTGCAAGTGGTGTAGCTGCAGTTCATGCCAAAGTCGAGGTTGATTTAGATTGTTGCTCCCTGCTTTGAGCATATTCTATCAAATCTACTTTGGCCTGCCCTCTGCTCAGAAGGTAAAACTGAAAGTGCTAGGTCTAAATCTCTAGGCAAGGGTCACACATACCTGAAAAAGTTACTTTGTGATCTTCAGGTTTTCCCAAGACCATGAATTTGATGACTGATTCATCAAATACTTATTAAAATATCTGATCTCCTGAGTGGCTCCAATTTCTCCTCATCCCTTTCCAGAATGACCCATATTCACCTTCTGTGACAAGCTGTGAACTGCTTGATATTGGTATTTGCACATTCTGTTCAAATACCTTATCTTTTCTTATTCTGTAAGGCAGATTAAGAGCCTTTTTTATTCATGAATAATTCAAGCTGGCAACTGAGCACCAAGTGCCAGCTCTATGAAGTATACTAATAGCAACTAAAAATATGCAATGCTGGGGAAATGATTTTTCCCATTCACTTCTTTGAATTTATGTTTCATGTAATTATAATGATCTTCCTCCAATTCTGTTTCAGGAATAATGGAAATGCAATACTAATGCTCCTACCAGGTTTCTAGAATTCTTTTGTAAATCAATGCATCTCCTCAGATACCACTTCCTCAGACAGTCCATATAATGTCAGGGAAGACTGCAATGCTCTTGTGTCTTTTTGCAGTGATAGCAGACACAAGAACCATTGGAATAACTGCTGTAAGGAAGCACTGCTTATCTTCTTTAGCAACATCAATGGGAACCTAATGATATAAGCAGGTCACAGATTTCTATGGGTATAAAGCATATTCTTTGCCATCATGCATACACTGTGGCACTGTATTCCTGGCTTATGTTTTACCACAAAAAAATAACACGGAGCTGCCCATGCATTACATGCTCAGCGCATCTCTCTCAAAGTGGACCTCACAAGTTGGCTTGATAAATGAAATGTTTCTCTTTTGAAATGTTTCACTTTTGAATATCAGATATTGAAGAGATCTTTAAGAACACTTGGCTGAGCATTCTTTTTCTATGAAAAAAAAAATAACTTATTCTTCCATTAAGCTCCCTAGTTTATGAATACTACCCTTAATTAAGGCAGCACCATCACCACATTCTTCTCATTTCTGCTACTCAACCTCACAAGTCATTAAAAGCAATTCCCAGTGCTGCAAGTTTAGATACCAATGATGTAAACCAGTCACCAGTGGCTTATGGTTAATATCTTTATTATTTTAGCCACAAAGACAACTTCCATATACAAAAAATAATCAATGAAACTTTTTCTAAGCACAAATATGGAATGAATTATGCCTGCCTTTGCAAAAAACTTCCCATCTCTGTTAAATGGTTTTGGGTAAAAGAAAGAGATGTACTTGCCAGCATCTACCCCATATGATATCAACAGCCAAGACAAACATTCATATGCCCCGAGTCTGAGCTGCTTCTGGGTGTCAGAATGCATGCATGAATTCCTAACTAATAGCTATTGTTTGGATTCATTAGAAGAAATATCACAAGTTTGACTTTTTCCAGAACCTAGCACACTATAACACCACAAGCAAAAAAAAATCATAGCTGATACATTTTCTAAGAAACAGCTTTAGTTTTTTGAGACTCCAACTTGATCACGGGTCAGAAACACATTCTTGCATTTGGGTTACCATCTATAGGATTCAAAGCAAGATTCAAATATTCCATATTTCATTGAAAAAACTGACACTTGTCTTACTTATCTTGGCTTCTGAACAGTTACATATAATTGAATGCTTCCTCAAAGTCACAAAAGGTTTCCTTATACAGATATTTGCAATGCAAATATCAAAGAAGCAAACAGCATGCCTAAGTCCCTTCACAGTCTAATTGGCAACACTTCCCATCCCTTATCAGATCACAGATAAATTCACCAGCCTTCACTGAGATGCTAGCCTCATCTCTGACAGACCCTGAACCAGACTACAAGACAATTAAGCTGCGGACTTGCATTACTAGTCAGTAGGATAGTTATACACATTGGAATGTATAGTTGGATATTTCAAAATATTGTCATCCTGCTTCGAGCACATGTCAGGAATTCCTGAAATCACAGTGAGAGGATTTGCTCATTCTCCTCAGCCCACATAAGCAGAGTATACTCCTCAGCACTGCACACAGCTACATTTCCACTGGCATTCGTTGTGCTCAGCCCATCTGAAGACATGAAGACCTGCTGCGAAACAAACAGTGGAAAGGAGCCATATTCTCCCTCACAGTGGATGCTAGCTGTCCCCTCCCATACCTGTGCCAGAGGCACACTGAGCACAATGCTTGATGAATGGGCAAAATTCTATCTAAACACTTCTCTGGGGTGGTCAAAGTCCCAACTGTCTGTTTCACTGTAAGCTCCAACACCCTTGTGTTCGTTATTTAATTGAAAGGAATTAAACCAAATTTCCAATTAAATGAAATTTTGGATGTACCTTCTCCTGACAATGCCAAAAGACATTCTAATTCCCCACTGAACTTTATATTAATGTATCAGAAATAAAGATGAATGCTAGAAAAATGTGCTTCCACTGCTTTATATTTTTTTCAATAATACTCAAAAAGAGACAAAAAACTCCTCTAAAACACATTCCAAAGAAATTCAGAGAGTATGTAAAAAAAAACACTCCAGTGGAAAATATTTTAGCTCCTGCAGTAACATTATTGGTTCATTGCTTACTATCTTGGTCTCTTTTGGAAACCACCAAGGATATGTGAAGAAACACAGAGTAATAACTAGGAAAGTGTTTATTTTAAGCTTTTTGGTAGAGTGACTGACATCCCTATTACTTTTTCAATTTATCTTCCAGATTTGTTGTGATTGATTATTGAAATCATGCGGTACAAGTTCTGGCTTATGAACATGGACTTCATATGCTTGGAAAGATTAGCAAAAGACATTTTGATAAATTTTTTTAATAATCTCTCTGTTCAAATTCAATCAGAAAAAAACATATTGGTGGCTACATACTCCAGCAGTATGGGAAATTGGACCACTAATTGTTTCAGGCCCAGGCCACCCAAGATTTGAGAGGATTTGGCAGCTTTCAGAATATATCACATGAGAGACTGGTTTGACAGACAAACAAAACAAAAACAAGCCAGATGGCTGTGCTTCCCTTAGTTCCAAGGCAATGCCATCAGAGAGGCCTTTACTCACACAGAAGCATTTTAATTTTAAAAGGTAAGATATTTTTTAAATGGCTACCTTTTCTAAAAGATTTGCCTTGATTCTACTTTTACTAAAAGATGTGTTTTTCTCATGTTTTCAGTAATCAAATTTAAGTGAATTCTATAGAAAAATCTCAACACCTCAACCCAAGCAATTCCAAGCCCACAAGATCTCTTTCCAGCCTCTTTTTCTTGTTTTCTTCTGAGATATATCAGATACGGGAACGTGCAAATGCAGAGTACATAATTTGTTGAGCTAGTCCGACTGTTTGGGTAATTCATTCACCAACCCATCTCTGAATTTCCCCATATGATTATTTTACTCTCTGTTCCTTGGTTTTAGCTGTATTTTTCCCTTTGACTCATTCATAGACAAAAACTATGAACATCAAAAATAGTACTAAAAAAGAGTCTACCGTTTTCCACAATATCCCCCGATAATAACCGGTCTGACTTCCAACCTCAGTTTACTTCTTAGGTATCCACACAGCTTTAGTGCATCCTCCTTGCTCAAACTCATACCTTTACAAGCATACTTTTCCTTTACAATGCTACAGACTCATAGTCAGACTCTCTGGGCAGCCTTTATATATATATATATATAGGGCTGGAACATCTGAAATATGGGCCTCAGACTTTTGACTCAGAGTAATAACTTTGGTACATGACCACATGCCATAAGCAATTGCTTACAATAGTTGTTTTGAAACATAGATTTACCCATTCCTGATTATTTCTAAAAAGTGCTAGTGATTTATGTGCAATGATATGTTCCAAACATCATCACAGATGCTGCTCTTCTTTTTCCTATTGTATCCATCTGCATGTCCACAGATATGCGCTCTAACCTGAAATTTCATTCATCTTTCTTTGTTACCTTCCTTAGCTTTATAACTCATAAATATTCTCAAACAACCACTCTATGCAGACAGGATCATCAGGGTTCTCACCAAATGAAATAATTTTTAATCTTTCCTAGGCTTGTATGGCAGCCAGGGATATTAAGTTTACATATGACTAGGAATGCATGGATGGAAAAAGACATTTACAAAACCTTAGCACCTGCTAAGGCTGCAGAAAACATCCAGACTATTGATATTAAATGACATCCTGTCCATTATATTACTGTCATGATGTGTGTAGCATGGACACAGGAGTCAATCTGGGTGCTGGGATTTGTGGAAAAGTAGATGAGGGGTGCAGATGGCTCAGTCATTAAGTCTTTATAGAGCAACAGCAGTTGTCAAAGGCTGTTGTCTGTCTCTGCTCCAAAGAATCCACTGGCCTGCAGTCCTTGTCTCAGTAATGACAAAGCTCCAACAAAGAGGTGCAGGCTGGAGCAGACTAAGCACAATCAATCCCTAGGAGAGTTGAAGAAAAAAAGTCTTATTATGGCTGTTTAAAGACAAACCACTAGCAGAAGCTAATAAGGGTAGAGAAAGAAGAGAAAGAAGGCAGCCACACTTCCTAGATGGACCTACCAAGTGGTTGGAAGTAAACAAACCCAGGTTTGCAGGGCACTATTTGCTTTTTTCTGTAGTTGAGCATCTATCGTGAGCTGTGCCATGAGTGCAATGTGCACAAAAGTTTACAAATACAATCTTAGGTTTAATATACAATAGGAATAAATCAAGTCAAGCAATTTTCCTTTTTAATACAGTCAAGCTCTACTTGTTAAAGTACCTTAAAATGCAGTATTTTATTCCTGCTGTCATTGCTACAAAGCCACCATACCTCTTTCCCTTTCCACAGCGGCACAAAGCTTTCACGTAAACAGTTTAAAATCACATAGTTCTGCTTCTTCTGTGTTGCAGGCTTCCTCTGGATGCAACAAACACCTGGGAGATGTTTGCAGACCCAACCAGACCAAGGATATTATATACACAGCACTGTAAGTAAATGAAAACACATAGATAGCAATGTGCTTCAGGCCACAGTCCTTAATGATGTGTCAAGTACTTCAGACCTCACACCTAGCCAAAGCTCACTTGCTCACACACCAAGCCTACCCAGTGAGTATTTTCTGCCTAGAGAATCGCAGCAGATACTACAGCCAGCAGGATTTGCTCAGCCAAGTAGACACAGGAGAGTGGAGTTAATTTCCTTGTAAAGGCTTTTGTGCTCCCCAAACACACTAACAGTAAATTCATCGACAACACAGGGTGTTCAAAGGAAGGAGTGAAGGTTTGCAAGTACATTTCAGTGGGAATGTGCACAAAAGGTCAATTATGAGATGAATCATTTCATTCAGTGAAGCTTAAATTTTTATTTCCATTTAATGTTGTTGGGTTTCCTCTGTGTCACAGCACAAGTAAACCTCTAAACCTGGCCTGTATTGTCGATGAGTGTAGTCTAGTCCTTGCTCTAATTAGCTGGGAGAAATCTGGTAAGAACTGGGACCCAAAGGAGGAGAGCAGAGATCTGAACCAGTCTCTCCTACATCACGGTACCTAAGCAACCCAGCCTGGCTTGTCTAAACAGCATTTTTTTGCCAAAATGGAAATGCTTCAAAATTTTGACGTAAAATTGTTTTGTGCTGCTAGTGTCCAATGCATAACGAGAGGGGGGCACCAGGGTCAGAGATATTATGTGCTTCGATTGAGCAGTGTAGCATATGATTTATTTCTTAAAAACAATGGCTATTTTCTTCCTCTGCAGATGCTGAATGCTCAGCCCCAGACACCTATTCTGTGAGTTAGACGATGTTGTGAGCTGTTTATGCTGGTCACATCCTCTGTGTAAATCTTTTATGACTTTCTTAGCCTTTCATTGTTACATATTTGGCTATTGTAGTGCTCAAGTGTGGCTGGCCCACCTTAAGCAGAGAAAATCAAGTGGGACAGTAGTGAGTGATGAAGGATTTTACAACTCTGAGGAACTGGCTGAACTCTTTCCCCGTTGTTTCAAGGCATTTAAATTCCCTTTTCTGAAGGTGTAGAATATTCTCAAGCACATGGAAAGCTGCATTTTTTTCTTGCCCTACTCCCTGGGCATAGAGTCTCCAGAGATTATTTTCAGATTTAGTTCCTTCCTTCAAAAACATGCAAACACTACAACTACAGAAAACACAGACTCTAATTCTCTTGATACAGTATCTTCTCAGTCCTCCTGCTAAATCAACAGCAAATGCAGACTTTCAGGCTGAGCCATTCTAAAACTCACACTGATGAGTACCTGTGATTTATAGAACTTTTCATGTGATCTCCCATCCAGACATTAACCACACTGAAACCTCATGTGGCTTTTAAGAAAAGGTGCATCCTGCCCCCACAAAGATCAGCACTCTGAACAACTTCAATTTTATTGCATTCCATCCACCATCTTTTATCCTCACTGCACTTGCTTCTCCTGCATCACATCCCGACCTGTTTATACTTATGCAGGCTCCCATAGGACTCCTCAGAGTGCATGGAGGAGACTGGAGTTACACATCACAGAGTTAGGACTTCACTATAAATTTAAATTTCTCCAGAGCATCATTCAGGCTTTACAAGCAGTCTCTTGATTCAGCAAGTCTCTCTTTAAACAGGAATTAAAACCCCAAGTGTCTACACTTTGAGAATGCAAAGAAATCATAACCCAAACACAGCTCCCACTCAAGCTTCCAGAGCCTGGACCAGTTTTCTAATTATTGTAAATTTATCCTGTTAATAAAAATTTTGTTTCTTCTGTTCAGTCCCAACAACCTTGTTAGCTTTTTCCCACCTATCCACTGTATTAAGGAATCAATCGCTAGAGCAACTTATTTTACCATCTTGAACACACAGAGCTGAGAAATATAACCATATAAAAGAGAGGAGACATACTAGGAGGGATGTGAAACCTTCATGGAGATTTCTAGCTCTACTGAATTCAGGAGATGAGCTGAACCCAAGAGAGACAAGTGCAAAACCCTAACCCTAACCCATGATTAAAGAGCTACAGCTTTTGGTGGGCAGCTGTTTCTGCTTGGCTACACCATGTTTTAAGTGGATGCACAGCTTTTAATGTGAAGCTTGCACTGTGAAGTCACTGGCCAGAAAAGCTTCTTTCACCCCTAGACTATTCATTATCATGTAGTGAACTGAGAAGGCTTGTTCCCAGATCAGCCTGTCAATCATTTAGCAATTTTTTTATGACCAATTTTAAATCATTTCCTTTCATAATTGGAAGTTGCACAAAAAAAAAAAAGAAAATAAGAAGCAAGCTTTCATCTAGTCTTGAAGATATCCTACAGATTTTTACCCCTTCCTACATCCTCCTGTACCCTCCTGTGTAGAAGAGCCACTGTATTCCTGCACAAGTGATACATGATTCTCAGAAGCAGCAGAGGTAGTGATAGGAATAAACTAGGAGGAGTCTCCTATTAAAACAATATCTTTTTTCCTGACTCTTACAGTTTGAAAACTTTAGCAAAACTGGGTCACACACAGGGGATTTTGCACATCCAGTTTCTATGAATAGTCTTCTGCTTGTTATTGTAACCCTTCATGTATGTCTACTTTCATTCACTCTTGCTAACCTAATTCCTCCAGATGTTTGGGAGGTGTAGTATTCTGGCATCCTACAAGACCTTGTTGGGTTTTCTCATTCTTTTTCATGTCAAACCAGTTGTCAGAATCTTGATCTCTTTGGCTTCAGTTTTCATTTCACAATTATGAGTAGTACTGCACCATGGAAATAATTGGTTAAAAGGTTTAAGTCCTTTGCCCATTACAAAATAACAAGCCCTCTTTATTTCAAAATTAGAAGAGTACCAGAACCTTATGAGTCTTCAAACAAGGTCTAAAAAAAAATCCCAGGAATGACTGTGCTGGAAAAATGGCCGCTGTGGCACTTAGTAGAGAAAATATGTCATCTTCTGTGGTGTGGAAGGGAAAGAAAGACGAGGGTAGAAGAAGGAGACCTTAAAGCCTGTTTGGATTCCCTGACAAATAACATATTTAGCCCCTCCACACTACCCCAGGACCATTTTCCTCCTCTGTAAGTGCTGCTCCTGTACCACCACCTCTCTAGATATGTTATCCAGTTGTTTGGGAAGTTGCTGAGGGAAATAGAAAGGCTTGGACTGTTCATTTTCTCAGGATTCACAGGCAAGAGCTAAAGAGGTCGAAACTACAGACTGCTAGCACAGAAAAATAGGCCACAAAGTCTGTCTCATCATATTCCTAGAGGCAAAAAGGATGACAGCGTTCTTTGAGGGTAACTAACAAAGTCAAGGAATCAGAGCTGGCATTTTACATACTGCTTCAGAAAAATAATATCCTTCTGCAGAATCTGAAAAGTAATAATTTCCCCTGGCATTAACTTTGGAAGGTCTCACTTGAAAGCATGTATAATTTAAAAAAAAAATAAAATAAAAAACAAAGAACCCAACAAGAAACCCTACCAAAAATTAGCTTGTAAATTCCAATTTTAGTTTGAAATTTCATGTAAAAATAACCTTGGTGGCAAATGCTGCTTTTACGGCTTAGATGCGAAGGCAGAGAAAAAACAAGCCACCCATGGCTTTACAGTTCTATATACCAGTGTCAGCTTCACATGTAGCTCATCTTGGACAACATTTTCCATTACAAGACCCTCCCTTTGCCATAGCTTATAACTTTGGTCTGTATTAACTCTTTGACTAGAAGTTTCCATGCTATGCACTTGTGTCATGCTACCTGATGGCAGTTTTTGGGTTTAGTTTTTTTTTTTGGTTAAGGGTATTTTGCTTTTTAATTAAAAAAAAAAATTAAAATAAAAGCAAACAAAGAAACTTGTTTCCAAAAGCCTGAGGAAAATACTGGACCACAACAAACATTTAGACCATGAAAAATGTTCTTATAGGTATTTCACAGAGAAGCTCCAGGCTTAGAGCATAAGTTTCACATTTGATAAAACAACAGGCTCCATATTGGGGTTTTCCCATCTACATAGGAAATCACTCTTATTCAATTTACTCAGTCTTTCAAGGGGGTGTTGACTTTCACAGCATAGTGCTAACAAGAATCTGACCACATACAGGAGTTCCTTCAGATTGCTTCTGTAAAAGTGATGAGATAAAGAAACCAGTCATGATCACTTTGACTAGGCACAAAGCATAGTTTCTGACAGCCTGGCCGGAGCTTCTCCAAGCACAGAAAAAGCAAAGAAATTATAACTTGGTCTCAGAAAACTTGTGCTAAAACTGTTATTCTCAAACTATGATTAACGGTAATAACTTCTTCAGTCCTCATTCTCAAGGTTCATCTCCTCAGGCTCATAATCAAAAGGGTTTTTTTTTTTGTTTGATACCTTCAAATAAATTCGGTCTTCAGATATTTCAGAGCATGGAAGCTGCTACTTTCCCATATCCATCCCTTCCTGCTTTGCTACCGCAGGCTGCTCTAGGCTCTGCCACAGACCAACACATGTTCGCTGGCTTCCTGAAGTCATCTACTTTGCCCACATCTGAGTCTTGCAGCATCAGCCCCTATCCTTAAGCTACTCTGCAAGCTTAGCAGCCATCACTCTGCCAGCGATTTTAGTTATTTTCCTCTCCAAGGAGAAAAGATCTGCTCCAAATGTAAATCATAGAATAGTTAGAGTTGGAAAGGACCTTAAGATCGCCTACTTCAGGTCCTCCTGCCTAAGCAGCATGGAGCAGAACAGAAAGAGAAAAACAACACAAACTTTATTTCTTGGACCGTTAAAAAGGAATCTTAAATTATGAGTTTGGCAAACCCATCCAGCCTAGAATAAGATCTGCAAATAGCAGTGAAATGAAGCCTTTGGCTGTATTTGCCAGACACGAGCATTTGCTCTTGTTCTTCTTGACCAGCTTTCAAAATCAGTTCAGCTGCAACTATACAGCTGCAAATCTATACAATTGCATACTTAAACCAGTGTTTACAGTGACTGAAGAAAGAGAGCTACAATCTGTGGTTCATGCTTCTTAAACCAACTTACAGAAGCATGTTTTTAACTCATGGCAAAGCCAGTTAGACACTGATAAAGGCCTGAAATACTTTAAAGAACCGTCAGTGTCGCGAGTTGTGTTAATACACATAGGTGCAATACAATTCGCTCAAGACCCTGTTGTTCAATTATGACCTTTCTTGGGTGCGAACAGGAAAATTGGTCAATTTTAATTCTAGCAAGCCTGGCTTTTGCTAGGCTCAAACTGAACTTGTTGCCAGAGTCAGCTAAGCTATCTGGCTGGAAAAGTAAGAGTATGGATAGATCAAGATGCAGCCACCATTACCAGGGAGCCACACTTTGTTTTTAAATACCTCTGAATTATATCTCTCTATTTACACAGAAAAAGAAATAATTTCTGTAGCTTCTAGACAGATCTGCACACATACTTCGAGTTCAGTAACATTATTTTCCTAAAGAAACCAAGCCTTGGCCTCTGTGTACAGCCATAGAGGGTAAACACCATCTCTAGAGATATCC
>JASSUY010034815.1:0-11763 GCA_032466535.1 Forpus xanthops
GCGCTCCTCGCCCCGGCAGCGGGCGAGCGCCGGGTCCCAGCGGTGCTCCCGGCAGCCGCCGCCTCAGACCGCCCCTCGGCGGGAGCGGCCCCGAGCCGGAGCGGAGCGGAGCGGAGCGGGCAGGGACGCGCAGCGCCCCTCGCACTCCCTCACCGCACACGCCCCCCCTCACACACATGCACTGGTACACCCGCCCTCACACACACACACGTACCGCCTCCTCTCCTGCACTCGCACACATACACCATCCCTTCACGCACACACACTCTCGTCTCCTCACACACAAACACACTCGTCTCCTCTCACACACCCGTGCTCACAAGCATACAGCGATACAGGCTTCCCTAACACACACACCCCCACACACACCCTCCAAGTTGAAGCAGCACTAAAGGAAGAATGAGAGAGATCACAGCCATTTCCCCAGTCACACTCCCTCACCCCACACACCCCTTCACACGCATCCTCACACCCGCCTGTCTCCACACTCACTGCCCTGGGTTTGTCTGGGATAGAGTTAATTTTGTTTGTGGTGTGGTTTGGATTTCAAGTGGATGAGAATGATGTTGATAACACAGCGATGCTTTAGTTGTTGCTGCTCCAAGATGAGGACTTTTCAGTCCTTCATGCTCTGCCCTTGAGGATGGGCATAAGGAGCAGGAGGGAGCGCAGACATGACACCTGACCTGAGCTATCCAAAGGGATATTCCTTACCATAGGATGTCAGGCTCTGTGTAGAGACTGGGGGCAGTTGGCCAGGAGAGTCCGATCACTGCCTGGGGACAGGCCAATTGTTGTTTGTGGTGAGCAATTGTTCTATGGCTCACTTGGCTTTCTGGGCCTGTGGCAGGGAAGCTGAAGGTGGATGCTGATGGGTGTCCCTCCCTCCCAGCCACTTCTGGGCTGGTGAGAGCCTTTGCATCCCTGCACCCCAGCCTGAGCCCCTGACACTGGACAATCCTAGCTGCCTGCCTTGGCTGCATCCAGCCAAACTCCCTGCCAGGCCACTAATACCTGTCAGCTCACCACTGAGTGATCCCAAGTCCAGTGATCAGCTCGTTCCAGCCATCTGAGGGCTCTGAGTTTGTATGTCCTCATCATTTCCCAGACACTATGACACATGGGTGTCTAAATCCTTTAGACAACTGAGAAAATCCAAGCACAGCATTTTATTAATGCCAGAAGAGAGGAGCTCCAACAGAGGCATTTGTGCCAATCCTGCCTTCTGCATCATGCTGTGACATTGCCCATGGCCAGACCTGTTGTGGGGAGGACTGTACCATCCTGACAGCACCCATGTGGGAGCAGGCTGATTTTCTTACTCTGCTCCCTCATGCTAATCCCCTGTAGTTCTGTCATGGGCACAAAATCCCAGCACTAAAGTGTTTTTCCTTTATAAGCACTCTAATTGTTACAATGAGCTTTTCTTACTGCTTTATGTTTGAAACCGAGACTTGACACTCAATAAGAATTTGTAATTGGCCTTACAGAAATATCAAACCTGTGTCCTGCCCTCTTTAATCATCAAAGTTGTCACCATTCTCCCCTAAATTTTGCTGGGATATTGTTAAAAGATGAATAATACATACTAGCACTCTGAACTTGCGGCACTCCTCTGGCACTTTTCATAAGAAAGCACTTTACTAGCTACAGCATGTGCACAGGGACCACTTTATCTGTCACAGAGATGCAGCCACCTATAAGGTGAAATGCAACAGTGGCTTTAATGGGGCACAAAAGCATTACGCAGACAGTAACAGGCTCTGCAGCTCCCAGTGCCATAGCCTGTCGGCAGCCAGACTAGGAATGTGCAAGCTAAATTGGTCAGAGCATCGGGACAAGCACTTCTTCCCCAGCAAAACAGTACTAGAGTCGCCTCAATATTTTATCACTGCAAGTGTTTAGCAGCCCTCCTTGTCCTCTGAGGTACTCAGTAGCACCGAGTAAATGATTCAGAGCAAATCATTTATTCAAAACTTCTGCCCACATTTTGTGTCAGTCCAAGAACACAGAATTATTTTCTTCCTGCTCAGATTCAGTCAACCCATACTTTAGTTTGCCTGGGTTTTAAATCCAAGGACTGGCATACGTGACACATTGCTGCAGGGCTTTTGCTGTACCGTATATACGTGCGTGTGCTGAGTGGGTGCAGTTGGCTTTGTAAATGACATCTATTTGTCCCTGTTCCACTGGGATGAACTGAATTTACTGCCAGGGAACAGCCTTGAGTCCAAGGAGAGAGTCCCATTAGCAGCCAAGATTAGGTTCAGATTAATGACAGAAAATAGTTTTAGTGAGAAAGAAATAATTTGCAACCGTGAAGCAAAAGGCTCAGGTCATTGTAAAGTGACAGCATAGGTCAGGGCTCCTCGAGCTACCTCTTCTGGCTGGTTTAGTTAATTTCCTTTTGTATATTCTCTATAGGATTTTTCTTCTTCTGTATTTTACTGCAGACCCTGGTCCTTGGTTCTGCCCAGACAGAGTGCTTTACAAGGTGACCACAGTCTGGAAGAGCAAAGGGTTGATTTTGTGCATATGAAAAGGTGCAATGCCACCCAAGGGACAACAGGAGAAGCTGCTGGCACGGCAGCTCTGTGAGCAGGGAGAAAGGGCAGGGCTCCAGCAAGGCTGTGCAAGATGCTGGGCAGAGGGGAGCTTCACTCGAAAACCAATGCAAAACACCCCCAAAAGTCCCATACATGCCAGTGGTTAAGAAGAGTGTTATTTGGGAAAAGCAACACTAACCCAGACTCCTTTTAAAAAGTATATATGTGTATATCCATCCCACTCAGGAAGTCATTTCTCTGGAGCCACCTAAACTAAACTGAAGCATAAAGGACCAGGTTCCTAACTACACCAAGATTTAGCAGTGTGTGATGGTACTGCTGTCAATCAGAATCAGTCCATTGTGCACTAACAACCAGTTTTGTCTCACAAAAGCTGTGATGTGGTACTAGTAATCTTCAGAACAAAATCAAGTAAAATGGGCAAGGTTGTTTATTTCCCATTTCTCCGTCATAAAGTGAAGCATCTAAGCCCTAAGAACAGAGAGGGAAGCAATTATTCTTAGAAACAAAGCCTCTGGAAAATGCCTTTTATCTCACTGGAAAATCGTGTATTCCTTCATTGTGCAGACAGGGAGATTTTGCATATTTTAATTAGATCAGTTGAAAAGTTGGGAAAACGGGAACCTGCTTTGCTGTCAGGCTCCATAGTGAAGAAATGTTCTGGAAGTTCAGGAACTTGGAAAGAGCTTTAAATCTCCATGGCTAAAAATAATTCATCCCCTAAGAAAATGCCACAGATTTTTTTTCCTCTCTTTCTTTTCATTGCTGCCTTAGATGACTTCAGGTCCTCAGAACATGGAAATTAAACTGGGAAACTGGAAATCGTTTTCATTTTAACTTTCTGCACTTCAAAACCTCCTCGCTGTGAACGGGGCAGTGGGTAGTCCCTGCGGGGCTGCCATTTTACTTGTATTTGCAAGAAGTAGTGCAGCTTGATGAAATACAGCTTGACAAGATGTTCAGGGCTACAGCTGGTGATGCAGACATGGGCAGGAGATTTCTGTGCCTCCTATTCTGTAGTTTTCATTTTTCTGTGGATTACATTTATTAGCATTATTTCAGATTCCATCTTTTTTGAGCCAGTGAACGCGCACTGAACAAACACCCCAGGTCAGCTGCTTCACTGGTGCACAGTCATCACATTTGGGTTTGTGTTAGTGGCAGAACACTGATTTACATCAGGGAACGTCAAGTGTTGAAGGCCATGTTGGATGGGGCTGTCTGTGCCTGTGGCAGTGGGTTCAAACAGGATGGTCTTTAAGGTCCCTTTCAACCCAAATGATTGTACGAGCCTATGATCAGGCCTCAGAACCTGCTGCTTCCACTAAGCTGCATGGAAAAATGAGTTTAATTTGTGTTGTCACCATATCCCTTCCATCCTGCAATGGATGTGTTAGCCCAAGGGCGGTTTGAATCCATTTACTTGCTAAGCTAACGGTCCTTTTTTCCCTTTTGTAATACATAATTTACATTGTTGTTTCCTGCTTGCAGACAGACACACCGCCAGTCTGTTTGGCTGCGCACATCAGGATGGGTATTCTCTGGCAAGGCTGACACTGAGCTGTAGGACAGGTGAAAAGACCAAAATTATCCCTCAGAAAGACAGCGTTTAAACAAGTTATTCCCTTCCTCAATTTTACTCCAGTCCTGCAGCACAAAGCAAGCCAGCTCTGAGTCTGTTACGTGAGTGCATTGTTTCACGACTGCTGCTACCTGCAGGAACCGGGAGGAGGTAGATGACCTCAAGCAGCAGCCACAGTGCTGTTTAACAGATTGCTGCTCATTAACTTAATGCCATTTGCTCCTTTTGCTCCCTGCAAACACAGCTTTAATGTATTTGCTGAGCCCTCCTCATGCTCCCCATACATGCGGCTAGTGCGTGCAGTTCTGCAGGGCATGCTGGCCCCAGCACAGCTTCCCTGCACCCGCTAGCTGAGCTCATGCACCTCACAGTCTCTTCTCAGAAATGCCCTGGCAATTCTCCCTGCAGACACAGGTGTGGGGTTTAGTGCATACTTGAATTGCCAGAAAGGAAGCAAAGGCCTTGACCTGGCAATAAATATCATGGGAAGAGTGTGGTGTAACCGCACACAGCCCTGGGGAGCTGCACAGGGCTCAGCAGCCAGGGGCACTCAAGCGTGTGCTACTATTTGCAGGCATTTGTATGGGACCAAAGCAGTTCAATTTCTATCTGCCCACAATTCACATCTAATTTTAGTCTTTAGAATGAATACCTCTGAAACTGCCTTTATGCTCCTTTGCTCTGGGTATCTGTCTTCAAACCTGGTCTTTTCCTTAGTACGCAATTCTTAATTCTTTAAAAAGGAGAGTTTTAAAAATAAAGACTTACTTCTAAGTTAGCTCCATGGTTTACTTTGTACTTAAGTGACTGAAACTATTTTACATGCCATCATTGACTCACATTAGTATTGTCATAACGTCTTGTCCTTGGTGTGTAAGCTTCCTTTCCCAGCACACTGAGACACCCTTCATTGCAAGAAAACTACCAAGTCTCTAGATAAAACTGGAAACTTACTGGCAACGTCGTTTGCCAGCTGGGCAAAAGCAAGTGTTGTTAAATGATTGCTTGAGAGGGCAGTGGGAAGGGTTTGTTGTCAGTAATACCGGCTTCAGCTGCAGCGTACTTCTGGCATCATATTCCCCATCCACAGCTCCAGGGGGAGACCCTAGAGGCAAGAAAGGAGTATGAGGATTTGGGATGCAAGCTGCTTGCTGTGCCAAGGCAGAGGGTGATCACTTCTGCACTGGATGGTTTGTGCCCAGTGCTTTCGGAACAGAGGGGCTATTTGTAAAATCCACAGCTGGCTCCAGTTCAGAGCCTCAGCACTGTCAAAACACAGATATTTTGAAGGGGGTCAGCTACCGGGGCTGGCTGCCAACTGGTGCAGATTTTGAGAGTTCAGCCAGCTCTCTTCTTCACAGACAATATATCAAAATGCCATTGAACCACTTAACTATATACTGTACCTGTCCCTATATAAATTGGTCTCCAGGGAGCTTACCAGCAAACTGATGCAGCATATCTTTGTCAGTGTTTAATTAGGATTTACATACTGGGGACATCAAATCCAGCGCCCTATCCTTGTCAGGGCTGTGTTCTAGCTGAGTGGGAGAAAAAAGGCAAGAAACCACATTGTGGATGCAAGTGGAATAAACAGCCTGGAGAAAAGGCATCTTCCAATTTCTGCTGGCAATCGGCTTCTGTGCTGAAGCAGGAGGGATTATATCCCTTTGAAAGATACTAACTTCCGCTGTCTGATACAGTGGAGGAAGCTCTCACTTTACACATAAATCTCACTATGTGCCATCTTCAGTGCTATTTATCCGCTGTGCATCTCTCAGATTAATTACAGACAACGTTTTTTTTTTCATGCAACATTTTGCTGTTTTGATCATTGCATCGTTGGTTTTACATTCTGTGAAAATCACGGGCTCAGGAAAATCTACAAATTGACAATATGCAATATGTGGTTGATGATTGTCTGTCCTTCTTTCTGTGCCTCTGCATATCACCTTCCCAAATGGAATCATTCCCATCTTTTCTCTCTCTCCCTCAGGCAGAACATGTTTTAATTCAGGGCTTTTTCTTTTCAGTTCTTCAACCCTCAAGTCTTTTGAACTGAAGCAGGATAGTGGCTGTCCAGGGTGCAGCTCTGGCATTAGTCACCTACAGCCAGATTCTGGTTTCATCTATACGCAGGCTGAGCCTAAGCAAAATATCGATTTCAGTGGCAATTCTCATTATTTACATTTATGTAACAAAATTGTTTCTGCTATACATATCCGATTTCTCTTCTGTTTAATGGAAATAAGGTTCTTCAAGTGAGAGTAATTTTGTTTGGTGTTTAAAACCAGCTGCACTGGAGACAATAAAAGAGGTCAGAAAATATGTAATGGGATTGAGTTCACCAAATAAGACCTCTGACTTTGCATAGTTCAGACTACAAATTATTCTTTGGGAATAGGAACTGCTCACTTTTGTGTTCCAAACTTTTACTAAAGGAGTTTGTTAAATCACTTTTCTACACCTTACACAGTTATTAATGAGCTCAGAGATGGAGTCACAATTGGAGGGGTAATATGTTGATGATCACTTATATCGGTTTTATCACAAAACTGTCAGTGTCATGGGACTTAGTGTTGCATTTGAGGACAAAAAGAACGATTTTTTATGTATCAGCACCTGTTTGTAATTTCAAACCATGGCACCAACATAGATCCTTCAGTAGGAGCCTTTAAAAAAATGATTTTGCTGCGCAAAGCCTCTGCTACCTTGCCCTTAGTATTGCTGTGCATTGTCTTTCACTGTCTTCTTTCCTTTTTATCACCCCATTTTTATTTAAAATACAGCCCTTAATTTAGTAGTGCTGACACAGTTACATTTGCAGTAATAGCATAATTACCATATATTCATGAATAGGGTGGTTAGGGATAGTAGCTACAAACATGACAGATTCATTTGCATTATTATCATTAGCATACTGCACAAATGAGTTTATGTTTGTGAAGTAAGCATTTAATGGGGCTGTATTGCTTCCATAAGAACCCAAGTCTGGAGGAGAACAGCGAGCTGCTACTAACACTGTACCGGTCTGAAACTTCCAAATTGCACTAGGATCATGCTGACAGATGGTATGCAATGCCTTTTTCCAACTCAGCAGAAAATGGAGAAATATAATAAAGGGACTACAGAGATTAGAGTCTTTATCAATGGGACTTGAAATCTACTGCACCATATGCTTGGTATAAAAAGAAACATTTATCTGGACAAATTAAAGCAGAGCATAGACAGAATTTATCTGTTATTCTTCGTAGGTCTCGCGGATAGGTTTTAATCCATAATTTTAACCATAAATGTAATTGCAGTGAGTAATAACTTGATGCCCTGACATCTTCCTTGCTCCCCTTAGTAGTGAGGGCTTCTTCACCGCTCTCAGAACCAAACACTCTGTACGCAAAGGTGGTTTTGCCAGCAGGAGACAGGCTGGCACCAGCTGGTGCTCCCAGTCCTTCTCCCCACACCGTTCGGTGGTGGCAGACCTGATCCAAAGCCGACAGGAGCAGAAGGATCTCAGCCAGCAGCAGCCTGACCTTGCAGGCAGTTGATGGAGAGGCCTTTGGCAAAGGCCCAAAGCTGTATCTTCAACTATTCACAATCAGTGCTGGTGCTTCTGCAAGCGTTATTATAGCTGCTTTTTATTAAGTGTTCCTTGGTGGCAACAGATGATGTGTTCAACAGCCTTTGAAGTGTCTTGCGTATTCACACAGCGCTTGAAACCTAGGCTTACCAATTCTGCTGCTAAATAAACTCCTTTCAGGTAGGATGCAGAGACAGCCATCCTTCCTGATAAAATGCTGTTCACCAGCTCAAGTGTCTGTGAAATGCTGTACCATTGTTAGCTGCAGGTGTTTCTCTGCACATATTCACAAAGAGGAAAGTTGCAGATCTTGAATCACAAAGATACTTAGGCGTGTGCCCGATTCTCAGCACATGAAAAAACCCACTGTAGTTATTGCACTTGCTGAAAATCAGGTTATTTACTGAAATGCATCCGCTAATCTGGATCACAATTAAGGTCTGAGGGAGCAGGGAAGCTAAAATGTTGCTTTGATTCCTCTTGAAGCTGTGAAATCTATTTAGCCATGAGATTAAGAGTTCTTGGGAGACTAATGACACAGAAAGTGATGAGGCTGCTCCCACTGAGGAAAGTACACAGATTTCCCAGCCTTACTTATGAATTAGTAATACACAAAACTAATGATTTGAAAATGATATCTTGTAACTGTTTTTTGCCTTCTTGCTGTACCTATTAGGTAGTTTTTCAGCATGGACACTAGCCTGAACAAGCTCCTTTCAACCACACTTGAAATAGGAAAAAGACATTTGTTTGAAATGGGTAGAGAGGCCAGACAGGAGAGATTACAATTGGGGCAGTAGGTAGCAACACTTCCGTAAGAAATGCTCCCACACTCCCACATCTTGGAGCCTCTGAGCTTTCCAGTCCAGAGATGCTGCCTTGGTATTTAAGGTAGCTCAATGATATTTCCTTTCTTTAATTTTTACTACTTCTAGCACCTACAGCATCCTGTAGCAAGGGGTTCCATTGCCAATTCCCATGTTCTCTAAAAAACCTTATTTTTTTATATTTAACTGATTATCTACTTGCTGTCTCCCACTCCCGGAGTCTTGGCTGACTCCTGCATAGGCAATCCGATGGCCCTGCTTGTTGCTGGATTTAGGATGTGTCAGCAGGATGCACTTGGCAGGGTTACAGAAGTGCTTCATTGGAATAAGGCTTGGTCTCTATGTTCCCAAGCACAAAACCCACTATGTTACTCAGCAGTATATTCACGCTATAAATACTCTTCTTTTCACATTAATTCATCCTTATTTAACACAGCAGATAACTGAACTCCAGGCTCAGATTCATGCAGCAATAAAAGAAAGGAAGAAATTTCTCCCAGATTATAAAGATTTGTCATGTTGTCACTATGTTTATTTTCTCCATCTATTTCTCTCCTTTCTGTGTGTTGCTTTATGCTCTGCAGGGCCCTCAGGAAAGGAAAAGAGGGTATTATTTTGAAAAATATAAGTTTTTTTGATTAAAGGATACAAAATTAATTTGCTTCACAGACCCTGGGAGCATACTATTTGACAACTGTACTCCACCGAGTAAACAGAGCACACATGGCTAAATTTATCATGTTCATCACCAGACCCTGATCTTTTGTTCTTCAGACTATGGCAACTCTCTTGCAATTAGAGAATGTGAATTTGCTAAAACACATGCAACCAGAAGGTGCTGTTCTTTTTGCTGCCTCGCACAAGGTTACAGCATTGATGCAGCTACAGCACTCATTGAGCTGGGAAGAGCAGAGGAGCACAGCATTTACCACACTGTAGGTACAAGACACTGGAGACTGAACCACCTTTAATGGTAAAACCAAACTTAATCTAAGTAGCAAGGACCTCACCGTAAGAGCAAAGAGATCAGAGGTGGAAAGAGCCACAGTGGTTTCCTCTGAAAAGATTTTTCCCATCTGAAGCACTGGGCATCACCAAGGGTCAGAGCCACATCTGGATGGGCTCCAGAGTACCACCACTGCTCTCATGCTGGTTTCATCCAGCTGAGGTTATTTTGGATGTTTGTTGCTCTCAGAATAGGATGTTGACTGTCCTTTGGTCAAATATCATTAACAAGATGGGAAACAAAGCTGAAAACAATTTGCTTCTTGGGATATTTGTGAGCCAGAAAGTGGGGGACAGAAATACGTCTCGTGGCACCACCCCAGGGAGGTATGTCTGTATGGTTCTGTCCCTGATGGATGAAGATCCGTTGGTCCCAGCTGGGACATCCACTTGATGCACAGTAGTAACATTGCCTCTTATATCTCCTTTTTGCTTTGTGATTCTGAGTGTGACAAGAGAGAACCCAAAAATACTCATATAGGCAGAAATGTCACTATGGAAACAAGGAGAGAGTTTAGTGTCGTTTGGCCAGTATTGACACAGCTGCTGTAATAACCCTGAAGATGGTGTGACCCTGTGTGTCTGCAGGAGAGCTCCCTGAGGAGCAACCTCACACCACAGTGGGGTAGGTAAAAACCAAATAGCACAGTGCTTCTTTCAAAAGCCTTGGGTGTCTATGCCAGGAAATCCAAACCCTTAAAGCCACTAAAATATATATGAAATATATATATATATGGGCCTAACAGACATTAACAACTTTTTCCTGTTCTCACAGTGCCTTCCCATTGGGATAGCAGAGACAGGATGAGGCTGGAGCAAGCCAAACGTTTGCAGAGTGAAGACTCTTATGTTTTGCCTGTCCCAGCCTTTCTAAGGGATCAGATGTGCATTTCTCCAGTGGTGTGTACTTACAAATGAAGATTACATTATGTTTATATGCACACAGTAGCTAAGGTCTGTTTGCTGCAGCCCCGGGAGGGCTGTGGTCCTGGGCTCACAATGGGGAGTGTCACACACTACCGGTAAGCACAAAACCAGCAGTGATACTGGCCGCAGCAAATATGTACATGTACAGCACAACCAGTTCCACCAACTCAAGTGAAAGTAATGTTATAAAAACAAGTTGTACAGGGAGTGGTGAAAATCCTGCTGCTTATGAGCCCTGGGGAGAGCACACCTTCCCTTCTCCCATCTCTCCAGGGCCTCGATCCATGCAGAGAGCTTTCATAAAGATGCTGCTGTAACTATTTTGGCTGCAGATGTATTCTCTGTGGGGTCTTACTCTGCAGTCACTTGTCTGAAAGATGAGCATGAGGAGTATGGATTTGAGACTCTACCTGCAGATTAGCAGGAAGCTTTTCCTGCCAGCACAAACTCTCATACCTCATGTGGTATAAAAACAATTTAGGTTGAAAATACAATTAGAAGCACTAAGTGTATCATGCCAGTGCTTTAAATACCTTTCAGACACATCTGTACCCTGGGAGGTACTCCGTGTGGCATCCAAGTGGATGGTCCCCAAAGGGTGAATGGGAATAGGCCCTCAAGGATCCCCTTTTGGCAATTTTGGCTAGTTATTCCTGCCCAGGGTGGGAAACATGTACAGGGCTCTCACCACGTCCCAGGCACCCACAGTTTCAGCCAATTTGCCTGCAGCAAACAAAGTAATTAGTCTGATTAGGATGTTTTTGCTGGTTTTGTTGTTTTCTGGAGCCAGTTATTGGTGAAGAAGGAAAAGGCAGTTTTTAACATTCTGCGTTTTGGGCAGAACAAACTGTCTTTCTCCCAGAATACCAAAGGGGCCTCATGGCCCCTAGACCGCCTGCAGATAACCAGTGCCATCTCTGCTGCTAAAGAAGTGTCATGGGCTCAGCAGCAGCAGTCATTTTTCTTTAAGCAATAGCTGGTGTAGCACTGTGTCTTGGATTTTCACCTTGGGAACAGTGCTGATAACACCAGTGTTTAGGCTGGCCAAGGACCTTCTGAGTTTCATGCTCTGCCAGGGAGGAGGGGAGCTGGGAAGAAGCCGAGCAGAAGTAGAGACAGGGCACCTGACACAAACTGACCAAAGAGGTATTCCATACCACAGCACGTCACGTTTGGGAGATAGGGACAGAGAGGGCAGAGACCCGAAAAGATGGGGGTGCAGGGGGGGTGTGCACAGCGTGGCCGGGATTTGGTATGAAGTGATGGGGTGCACTGTGT
>JASSUY010034816.1:0-34694 GCA_032466535.1 Forpus xanthops
CCCCCCCCCCCCCCCAAAGACACACGGATCTAATTGAAGCATGGAAAACTATTTTAGTGGATTACTAATGCACTTGGAAAATCTATGGTAACATTATTAAATAAGTGTTCATACACATGTGTAACCTGGCTCACTTCATTACGCAGGACGAAGGCTGGAAACTGCATCCTGTGAAGTGGTTGGAGCTCTTCTTGATTGCTGAAGAGGCAGTGTTTTCTATGTTCTTTCCAAATCACCCTTATGATTTACAATGATCTTCTTTCTGTTTTTGAAACTCTATGATATTGCTCAAATGCTAAGAATGGCACCTGTTCTATAGAGCATTGCCAGGGCTTTAGCATGTATTCCAGTATATTGCATACATTGAAAAAAAAATTCCTAAAATCAAATGCAGCAACCTCAAAATACACCTCCTGCATTTTCTTTGCTTAGACTCCTACCATCTGCCTGTGGAGCAGCTTCCAGGATTTTGGCATTTCTACTGCAGACGCCGTATTTCTTCACTGTTACAATGCCAGGCTTTAATTTGAAAAACAACATACACAGGTTATGCATTAACTGATAAAGCTGAAGAAGTGTAACTGAAGAATAATGACTTCCATAGGAAACAGCTTAAAAATCCTGCTAAGGGCTACATCATATCAAGTTGCAGACACTAATTCTCAACTTATATTTAACTGTCATTAATTGCCATGCTGAGGTAATGCAACCATCCAGTTCAGAAAAACACCACAGAAGTCCTGAGGATCATTGCAAAAGCACAGTTTTCACTGATACACTTTGGAGTGTGAGATCATACACTGTGTATTGCTTCCCAGAGGCCATAGCAGGGAGGAGGGAAAAAGCAGATGTACAGTTCTGATGCACCAAGAAGACCTTGCCTGGTGTCAGGGGACTCCCTGAAGCCACTCCGCAACCCAGGCCATGCTGCCTACAGGGTGTGCTTCATGTCGTCTCTCAGCACATCTATGGAGCTGCAGCTCTGGTCCAGGTTGGTGTTAGCAATGCATTATTACCATTATCACTATTATTATTGTGAAGATTTTTTAATTTTACTGCCAAAGTGAGAAAAACACTGATTTCATCATTTCTGTGATTATTCTGAAGACTTCTTCCTCCCACACTCCTTTCCCCACATGGAGTTTTGTTTGTGTGTTTCTGAGCCTTTCGTAGTGATGAGCTGCTTCAGGCAACTACAGAGCTATCTTTATTTAGCTGGAGACTTTGAATTAGGCAATTAGACTGGGTTGCTGTGGTCTGCCTTGCAGATGACTATTTTCTTTTGCTATTTTTTTTTTGTTTGTTTGGCAGCCTTCATGTTGATTTTGTACCTGAAGTTCTGTAGCGTTCATCTACGTCTGTGCTTGTCACCTGCCTTTGCATCTAACAGTACAATTCTGTGTCCTGGAAAGGAGAAGACCTAACTGCACAGCAGAGAGAGGCTTCATTATCACCTGCTTAACCTGGAAGTTGCCCCAAGCTGGGCCTGGGGAGAATAGGACAAAAAGTTGAGATAAGCACAGATGAAAGGAAAAAAAAAAGCCCCAAACCAAAAGCCCAAAGCTAGGAATAGACCCTGAAATTTGGGAAATAATCCAGGGAAGCTCAGTTCTTAACTCATCCCCTACTTGCTTCTGCAGATGTCCAAAAGGTCCTGCTGTCCCACCACAGGCACGGGAAGTCTGACAGCAGAACCATGCTGGGACACTGTTTAGGATGAGGGGTGATGGTTTTAAACGGAAAGATCAGGCTGGATGTGTGGAAGAATTTTTTTACAGTAAGTGTGATGAAACACTGGCACAGGTTGGCCAGAGAGATGGTAGATATGCCATCCCTGGAGACATTCATGGCCAGGCTGGATGTGGTTCTGAGCAATCTGACCTAATTGAAGATGTGCTGCTCCTTGCAGGAGAGATAGACTACATGACCTTTGAAGGTTCTTTCCAACCCAAACTATGCTATGATTCTATGATTTTTTGATTCTCTGTCTGTGCTCTCTGAAAAGCCACATCCATCAGTTTCACCACTGCTGCTGGTGCCAATGTGAGCACTCCTGCAGCTTTACAGTCATCCAGACCAGGGACCCGATCCACCATAAAACATCCCTTCTTTGCATGAGGTATGGAAGGGGAAGGACTAGATTCCTTTACAGCTCATCTGCTTGTATGAATACCCAGGAGGCAGCAAGTAGAGATATTTGGGCAGGGGGCAGAAGGTGAGGTAGTCCATTCTAGAAGTAATTTGTGCTTAAGTCAATGTAAAATGATGGTTAAATCATGTACTCAGGTAGCCAAGTCTGTGTATCTATTGTGTTTTCAGAAGATAATGCTGGACCTCACCAAATGAGGTTATAGATCCTGCTGTAATATATCATTAGTCAGCACAATATAAATTCCAGTATGCAGGATTCACTGTGAAATTCCTAAGGGTAATGAAGCACTCAAATTGATTGCTCCAAGGACACAGAACATCGCCATTTGAGGCTATGTAAGAACAGCACTGTCATGGACAAGGTTCCTCCCTGCTTCCTAGATCCCCTTTTCCGTGATCCCACAAAAAAAACAAACACTGCTAAAGTAATTTGTAACCATTTCAAAATGCAAATGCATTAAAATGTATTAGCACTTGTTCCAGCTGAAGAAAGCATCAAAACCACCAATATGCTCTTCAGTAGTTGCAGCTTTGTCCCCATGATTCACCTGGGGACATCCCACATGTTCAAGGCCTGGCTAACAGTAAGTACCACATAGAGTCAAAGCAGGAACCTAGTCCAAGCACCAGCAAAATCCTTGAAATCATTGTTCTTTCTCTCCTGAACCCTTATAATTTACTGAAATTTATAACTGAGACCCCAGATCAAGGGTAACCTCAGGGTAGGTTCATCACAGCTACCTCACTTGTGGCAGTATAGACCCTTTCGTTTTCCCTTTCATGCCACAACCTCTGACAACCACTGGGAACAGATGTTTGGATTTGGATAACACTTGTTCACTTCTCACGCCCACTTCATTTGTTCTCACTGATAATGGACCAGGTTTGATTTGAAGCAAATTTAGCCCTTACAGCCATCTAGACTCAGGGAGAATCAGGTCTGTATTGATTGTCTTTTTGAGATGTTTTTCCCATTTATGTAGCTGGGAACCATTTCACATGTGTAGGGCTTTTCTTACATTTACTGGGCACCAGGAATCAATCAGAGTGCGGGAAACAAAAACATCTTGATAGTTCATCAATATTTCAGACCCCATCAGCAACGCATTCAATTTTATTTAGAAAGGGATTGGAAGTTTTGAGCAGTTGGTGGCTTTGGAGCAGAGCCAGTGCCATTCTGCAGACCTCAAGCCTTGAGCTGGGGATAGTGCAGGTAGTCCCACTGCCTCACGCTGCCACCCAACCCAGCATCCCCATATACAACACCATCTCTGCAGCCACAGGGGGCTATAAAGCAACAGGGTTATGTGTGATTTATTTGCTTTCCCACACTCAATATGACAAACGGCCCTGCCAGTGTGGCAGGACAGAGGGAACAGGTGATTTCAGCCTTTCTCAGAGTCTTTGGATGGGCCAAAGCTCTTGTACCTTCAGCACTCACTCTGCTTACAGATGGCACTGACCATCGGGGGAGCGAAAATCCAGAGTCTTTACTGGGAATCCCTCCTTTCTTCACGGCTGGCTTTTATGTTGCTGGTGCATTTTTCACCTCAAAGACAACAAAACATTTTCCAGAAAAAAGGACTTAATTTTCAGAAACGACAAAAGCAGCAATGAGTCAGGCATAACAGACTCAAAGACATTTAGAAAGACGTGAAAACTTGTTTCTTGGCAATAGTGCTGCAGCTTTCAGTTTCTTCTTCTTTGTTCTTCTCTTTGGAAGACCATTGCAGCTTTATCTTTGCTTAATAAATGGTCGGCATTTTTGTGGCTTTGACTACAGTAGAATTTTGAGGGCCTCTAATGCAGACCCCAGGAGGATTGCATCTCATATTTTCTTCTCTGCAAAAGTTTGATTTTCTAAACCTAAGCTCCCCTGTTTCTCTCTATATTTGCTGTGTGGCTGTTTCACTTAAGGCTAAACAGTCTCCTGCCTATTGAAAGCACACCAAATTGACTAATGGAACAAACATCATGATTCTGCAAAAGTATTTCCAAAGCATGTATATTCTTGTTCGGCTCACAGTGTTTCTCTCAGTGGGAGAGTTACTATGCTTAGACAAACATGTTATGTACCAGTTAGTCAGGTATCGTGGTGATTACACGTAGCTTTTTAAAGGAACATCATGCCTTTTGTGCAGTTTTGACTTGCTTTTATGTACTTTTTCAGCAGCTAGCCTTTTCTATTTTTTTGTTTCCCTCAAACCACACCATCATTTTCAAGAGAAAATTAGATATGAATGTTTTGATGTTATTCTTCCTGTTCAATAATTATGCACTTCCCTCTATTTTTGCTTCCCTCCCTTTCCAATGTGATTAATGTACTGCAACTCAAAACCAAATCTTGCAATTACTGAAAATGCAGTTCAGGGCTAGAGTTTCCAGAGATCAAAAATAAAAGGAATAGCCCACAAAGAAATGGGAGTTTGATTTTTACTTTCTGGCAGGCAAGGCAATAAAGAATCAAACATATCATTAGGATATAGCCAAGATGGTAAACCACAGCCTTCAAGAAGAGGGTGCATGGACTTGTACTGCCCAGCAAAACCCTGAGAAGGGATGCTTCCCAACATGACTGCAGGGAAAGCTTGGACTCTGCTGTGCTGTAAAAGGCAGGACACAACATATTGTTTCCCCACCATGACCATTTTACATGGGTGGGCAGGGGTGCACTTTGCTCCTCACTTTCTACATGCCTGGTGTTATTTCCTCTGCCTGCAGCTGCCCTGGGTACCTCTCTGTTGTGGGAGAAGGGATTGGCAGCAGCCCCACACCACAACTCCTACTATCTCTCCTGGCTTAGGCACAGCCTGGCCTCTGATGCCTGGAAAGCCATGGATTTAATAAGGGCCTTTTGCACTTCTTTGCCCTCCTTGAGATAAACAGGGATCCTGAACTGCAGGCAGGCAGCCCAGAAAGGCAAGCAGGCTTGGAAAGGGACAGTAGGGCTTTGTCTTTAGCACTTCCCTACACAAAAAGATGTTTTCTTTGGAGCATATAATGCGCATATGATAAATTTGCAGGAGAGACTGGGCATGTCAGCTTTACTGAAAGAAAAACTCAGTGGGATAAAGTACTAAATTCATCCTTTTATTTCCAAACACCTTTTCTGGCTAAATTAATTTATTTTGTACTAAAGCTGCTATTATACACACATTGTTTTTGTGGGTTTTCTAACCTTGGAAAACTTCATTCATGTGAGGTACCCCAAGGTGTAAAATGCTCCACTTCTAAGGGAAAAGAAATACATTAAAAAAATAACCTTAAACTCCTAACACTGTCCAAGCACTATGTCCAGATTACTCTTGTTTTCTAAGAAGGCTGCATACCAAAAAGCATTCCTTCCCTCCTTTAGATCATGAAACATGGAGGAGTAAGTGGTAAGCAGGATTTGGGAAGAACTAGCAGTTAGTCAGAAACACCAGAGGGCAAGAGTAGCAGGAAGATGTTGAAGGAGATGCCAGTTGTTGAAGGAGATGCCAGAGAAAGCCTGGGGGTGCGGAGAGCGCCAAACTTCTCCATTTGCGGTAGCCCTGGGGAGATCACCAGTGCATTAAAGCAATTGTAGGAGAGAAAAAGAGAAAGACTCACCAGGAAATGGTGAATATATTTTACAGTACTATGCACGTAGTTACAAGGACTTTTGGGGGTTAACTCCACACACTGAAATTCCCTTACAATAATAGTAAGTATCACATAGAGATAAAATCTGCTGTGCTACATCATTCTTTCCATGCCCCCTGGGGAGAGAGTATGAAAGCTGTCAGGGCTGGCATCCAAGCAGTCCAAAGGCTGGCTTCCCCTTCCATATCCACAGCCTCATAATTTGTGAATACTCCACCACTGGCGGTATTCAAGGCCAGATTGGACAGAGCCTTGGGTGGCATTGTTTAGTGTGAGGTGTCCCTGCCCATGGCATGGGGGTTGGAACTAGATGATTTTAAGGCCCTTTCCAACCCTAGCTTTCCTATGATTCTATGATTCTATCATGCACACACCTCCCTAATGGACTAGAATTGGCTTAATTTGATCTTGATAAAATAAAATTAACTGCAAAACCACTGAAGTTATTATAGATAATGTCTTTCTGAATCATATTTAGCTTCACGCCATACCAAGAGTTAATCTCCAGCTAAATACAGCCTCAGCTGAAAAGAAATACGGAACTATTTCAGCTCAGTGTACTGCAGATCTCAATGGCACAGTAACTACAACTACTCACCACTCTTTTAAGACCTCATTGTTTCCCAAAACATTTTAGGAAGCCAATCTGATAATCACCCCCAAAACTGATTTTAACTTCCAGGTGCAACTGAATTACTAAAGTCAAAAAATACCTTTTTCAGGGGTCTCTCATTGAAATATGTCTATCCCACCACTTTTAGACTGTTCAACTGCCTAGTCCACTGCTTTCCCAGTTTGTTCAAACTGCTCATACAGAGATGGGAGACAGTTTTGACTTTGTTGAAGAAGATATAAGATATAAGGATATTCACATGACAGCAGTTGTGATTACATTGTCGAAAATAAATTCACATTCAGATGTGAGATCAAATCCTAAGTAAGCATAAAATCATTATAACCCTGTTGAATTCATTGAATTTCTGCCCACTTTCATCAGCTGAATGTCTGACTGGAGCTGGACACTTCTGAGTAATCTTCATCTCTCTATTACTAACAAAATTACTAATTTGCTTTTCCAAAAATTTTTCTCACAAAGTTTCTATCCATTCATTTGAGTTCTTCTTCAAAGTTTCTTGCAGCTTGAACATGAAGTGGGGATCCTGCACCCATTCTTGCTGATTCAGGGCTCAGTGTATATACTACCAATCACCTTCCTCACAAGGGTGCTTAAAATAGCAGCTTCAGCCCACCCTTGCTCACTGGGAAATCTGTCAGCAAATTTCATGTTTCTATTATTACAAGACCAATTTTAGAACCAGAAAATCACAGCAGTGATAAAGCTCTAGAGCGTTTTAAAAGAATAAAGGTGGAGACAGGTCAGCACTGCAAATGCTTTCACCACAAAGTGATTTCACTTTTAACATGTTCATATCATCTTGAATTAGCTTTCCACAAACATTCGAGTGATTAAAATGTTGATTGACAGCACTGTTTACACTTCATTTCTTATGAAGCTGCATATGCAAGTATTCATGGTTAATGAGCTTTGCAATAACATTAGCAACTACTCTTGCTACAAATGCTCACAATTTTCTGGGTTTAGGAAGGCAGGCAGGTATCTGCCTAGATCCATCCCTATTGCGAGCAGTATTGAAGTGTGTGCTTACATCCCAAAGACTTCCTCTAGAAATAGTTCCAAATTCATCTATTGGCATGTGGGACCCCAGAACTGAAGCTATAATGAGACTGGGAGAGGTGGAGACTAAGTAAGTATGATTTACTGACTAGTAAGCTTCAATAGCTGACACCTTGCTATTGCCCAGAAACAGAAATAAAACAGAAGTATGAGTGGTTAAAAAATCCCTAATAGTACATATTGAGAGAAATCACAACAGCTTGTACATGTTCTATTGTTGTGGTTTAAGCCTCTGTAACTCACGCAGTCGCTCTCTCACTCTCCCCCCCTCTTTCTTCTCCCCAGCTCCCAGGGGAATGGGGAGGAGAATAGAAAGAATGAAACTCCCACAGGTATACTAAGGTATAACACAAATCACTACTGCTACCACCAATAATAATAATGACAAGACAAATACAAGGGAAAAGAATACAATTGCTCACCACCTATACCCAGCCTGACCAAGCAGTGCACCTCCACCCTTATGGGTCTCTGCTCTCTGTTTTTCCATCCTGGGCTTGTCTTGCTGTGGTCAGTTTGGGTCTGTTTCCTCCCAGTTTCCCCTCCTCCCTGGCAGAGCATGAGGCTCAGAAAGTCCTTGGTCAGACCAAAACATTACCAAGCAGTAACTGAAAACACTGGTGTCATCAGCGCAGTTCCCAGACCCAAAATCAAAAACACAGCACTGCACCAGCTACCAAGAAGGAGAAAAATGACTGCTGCTTCTGAACCCAGGATACCTATAATTAAGGAACATGCATTATTCAGACACTTTTGTCAAATATCACTTTAAAATAAGACCAGATGCTTGGGAGTTATTTGTTGTGTGATCAAGCCATTATAGACTAGACTACAGACACCCTGGTTAATAGCAGAAAATAAGGAGTTGTGACACATTCCTAAAAGAGAAAAATGGAGAAAATTCCTCTACATCTATGATCCCTATATAGTAGAAAACAATTGGGTAACTACAAGTGCCTTGCCTAGTTGTGCTGAAGAGAAGGTCCAGTTTAGATGCACATACCCACCTCCTGGAATGGTTTTCTGGGCTCTATAGACCTATTTCAAACACACTCTGAAAGATATCTTAAAGTCTCTCCCACTGTAGCTCAACATTGACACTGAGATGGCCACAGCGGCGCTGTTATACTGACTCTGGAGAGGACAGTGGGAAATAAGCCACTATCTGAAGAAATCTTAAATAATGTGGAGAAGTGGCTGGTTTCAGTTGGGAACTGAAGTAAAAAATGAATTAAAGTCTAATAACTTGTTGCACCTGTGAAATTTGAAGGCTGAACTATGCATTGCAGATATGTCAGTATGAAACATAACTTCATGCTTTTTTATGGATGTCTCTCTCAAGGACAAAACATAGCTCTGCACAGATTGTTTCACATTTGATTGACTTTGAGCAAACCTATAAAATCTATTACTGTTGCCACAGTGCAAGAAGTACAGATCATATTTAAATTCTTATTATCTTCCTCTTCTTTTTTTTTTTTGCCCAGGTTATCAAGGAGGAAGGTGGTAAAAGAGCAGGGTGGTTTTACATATAAGGGCAGATTTTTTGTGTTATTTTCTGTTTCAATCCTAGGGATAGGCACCAGGACACAGATTTATACTTCATCATTTTGGAGCACTAATAATAAACATGCATGAATTACTTTTAAAATGCAACAGTAATTAGGAACCTGAACACCACATGCTGTTATAAAACAAGCAGGCTCTCCTAGGCCATAAAAAAACTTCCCTTACCCATATGGTTATTCAAAGAAAATGAAAATTAAAGTCTCTAGGTGTTGCTTTGAAAAAACTAATGTCAATGAGAAAGAAAGACCTGAAGATAGGAAGGATTCAGAAAGAAAAAATAAGAAAAACCCCAACCTAACAATTCTGGCTGAAATCTGAATGTTCTACTAATAAGCAAAAGAATTGCTAACTGGTGCTGCTGACTTGTGCTGTTCCCACTGCATCTGCTACCATATTACTATTATTTTGCCTCAAGCATTTCTGTGGAGCTCACTTCAGCTAATGATCATGCAACTAGCAGTCTGTCAGCCTTAGTATCTCTGGGAAACAAAATGGAATGTGTCCCTACACTATTAGCCATGCTTTCTAAACACACTTCCTTTGGCCATATGTATTGAACATTACATTTAATGGCTGCTCTACTATATGCCTACTGGATATGTGCAATAAAAACTAATATTATAGGGCAGTAGGTAGAAGTCTACATAAACTTCTTTGGCATACCCTTGAAATACAAACCCATTTAGACTAGTGCTCAGCTTTTGGAGTAAATGCAAGAGATGAGAATCAGTGGGTCAGTAGACCAGCAGCCAGTAACATTGTCAATTTATTGCAAGACTCGGTTTTTGCCTGAGGTCATCTAATTACATGTGTTGTAACCACAATGAGATGTAACACAAGGACAATTAAAGCTTCCATTTTGAGGAGGTAAAAAAGTCAAACTCCAATGTGACTCAAAAGGGAATGCAGGCAACTGGGGTAAAATCAGAAAGGGTTCCTGATCTGTGAGACATTTAAACACAGGGAGGGATTAATCTCTTCAGCAGTAGCTACCCTAACTGACACTGCCCCCAAAGCAATGGGTACCAAGCTGTGCCAGGAGAAAAGCTGGCTGCCTGTTGGAGCCCAGAACAAGCTGGGTAGGCTCAGAAGCCTGAGTCCTCACCCTGCACTTCTGCATTTGCTACAGTGCTGCTGAGATGACCCATTTCTTACGGCAGTGAACTAATCTGCAAATTGCCAGGAAAGCATGAGAGAAAGGAACTGGGGAAAGCAAGCAGTGGATTCCTTTCAGGCAAGCTATTGCTGTGTCACATTCTGTCCCTCTAGACTATGTTTCCCTGTTCCACAAATAGCTTTGCATTAAAGAAGTCAGGAAAAGTTAAATTACTACCTTTTGCTTTTACCACTGTTTTCCCCTTTCTGAACACCATTATCAATTTCTCTCTCTCTGGTCACCTGTTTAATTGCTCAAATTTCACCCCCTCAGCTAAGGAAAGGAGAAGTACTTGAGATTTACAGGTTCATACCAGGTGTTCAGTGATACAGGCAGGGATCTGACCTCCTGACTTTGACTCAGAAAAGCTTGAGTTAGGACCTCCTATCATGCATACAAATGAAGTGCAAGGAAGCATTTGAACCCACAGGGATCTCCACTTATTCTAAAACATGGCTCAACGAGTAAATACTCACTGCAAGGCAATGTAAGCCTTATTCTCTACACCTCAGCTCTGCTATTTTTCAGCAACCAAAATTGGAATCCTGAGTACTTAGATATTTCCACTTTGAAGAAACTGAAAATACAGCCAATGCACTGATATGCTTTTTAGTTTTGTTTAGAATAAGACTAAAGCATTTAATTCTTCATGCTGTAGGGTGTAAACACCAGAAGTGCTCTGAAAGGGCTGAGTACTAAATAGGTAGGCACATTAGTTCTGCAAGTCCTTTAACTAACTTCATTTCCATATCCTCATCAGATTCTACTTCCTTATTCCTGCCCCAGGTCTTTCGAAAAGCACTGTAACTCTTCCCACATGCTGCCATATATTTCTTTGTGTCAGCTTTCTGACAAAGCCAGTTTGTACCTTTCACCTTTTCTATACACGCCATCCATTCCCATACATCTCATCAGTTATAGACATTTTTGTTTAAATAGAAGATGTCAGTTGTATAGCTATGCTCTCTCAAAAACTATAAGAATCTTGAAAGACCCTATAAAGAAGATTCCTTACTTTGCTGTCCTATATATGTTTTGTTGTGCATTCTATATTATGTAATGTAGGTATGTATTTCACCAGTACAGCTTCAGCACTGAATATCTCAGGAATAAAGAGTCTCAAGGGGTGGTGTATATAAGCACTCAGCTGGAGTACTGTGTACAGCTGGGCATAACACATGCTTCAGGAAAGATGGAGAACATCTGGAGTAAGTCTTGGGAAGGCAAGAGTAGGAGTTATGGGAAAACCAGGAAAATGGGTCTGGTTAATCTAGAAAATGTGTAATATGAGGAGTCTTTCAATATTTAAACCATTATTGCAAAATAACCTGGATGAATTAATCTCTGTGTGACTGAAGACAAGGAAAAAAATGAATGGATTTGTGCTACAGCATGAGAGATTTAAGCAGACCTTTCAGAAAATCTTTCTAATGGTTAATGGTAGTTAAACATTGGAGTATCCACTGGGGAGGGAGCAGAGTACTTAACTGAAGTAATGGGGGATAAATCCACTGCTTTCACAGTGGTCTTGATGTAAGATTATTAACAGTTGAAATGTGTTTCTCTAGAACATCTATCTCTTGCCACTCAGGCAAATTCCTAGGAAGCAGCGGGAATATATCCTCATCACCACAGAATGTTGCTACTAGAGTCTGCTTTGCTGCAGTGCACAAGGCTGTCTTTCAATTTACTAGTTGATAAAAATCCTGTGTAGCAAAACTACAAACCCTTCACTCTTTCTCTTCAGTGGAAAAACAATCATTCCGGTAGTTAGATGGCAAGTGACTTGTTCAGCTGACCAGCAAGCGCTGCTAATTATACTGTGGTTTTGGAGTCTTGAAACCATAAATTCACACTGCTGTGCTTGAGACACAAGAAAGGCTTGTGGAAATTAAAACAAAATGAAAAGCAAGCTTTTGCTTTATAAATCACATGCAAAATCATCAGAGTCCTTTGGGTTTTTGAAGGAGTTATCTCAAGTTAGATCTTTATCTTGAAGAGTTTCATAAAAATTGAAATAAGAAAAATTTTTAATGTAATAAGCAATCTGGCAGAGCACCCAGGAGTTATACTACTGAAAGCTTTCCTTGGCCCCAAACCTCCTGTGTTAACTTCAAGGAAGTCTGATACACCAGCCTTTTATTCCTGAAAAGGCCATTTAGTATAGGAAACACATTAGGTTACAAGCATCACCTGGAGGTAAAACCATCCAGCATCTCTACACTGGAAATCTTAGAACAGCAAATGGCATAGGAGCCAAACCTAACACAGTGGAAAGCAGGGCAGGGCATTTTGGTCAAGAAGTGAATGTCCCAGAGAAAGTTCAATTGTGTACAAGCTTTATAAGGCATGGATGGTATTAATTTCAAACAGTAAATAGCAAACTAAAGACAGGATTAAATAAAGGATCTCATAAATACCTACATTTGCAGCTTTACATTGTAAAAAAAATATTGCTAAATTGTGTCAATCTTTATTACTATACAAATTTAAGTGACCAATTTAATATTCTCACTGGTGGTTAGGTTCTATACACACATACACTTTTGTTGTAGCAAGAATGGCTGTTTTCATTTCCATCAATTGTTAGGATTATAGATGTTTGCACTTATTACATCTGCTTCTCTGGAGAATTAACTGGAATTGGCAGATATACACATTTCAACAATGAACAAAATCTGCTTAAGCCTAGCAAAGCATCTCTATTGTAGAGGAAAGTGTCCACATTTACATATTAGGACAAGACTAAAGTGGAAAAATCCATTTGCATTTTACAGGAATAGATTTAGGATAAAGGTGAAATTTGAGTCTTTCTGATAAAAACCTGCCCAATATTTTTGTCTTTATGGCAAGTGTGCTGTATGGGTAGTTTTTCCAAACAAAAAACCCATCAGACTTATAGTGGGATTGAGAACTTAGAACACAAAATAGTATTAGAATACTACAATTTCATTTAAAAAATAATAGTAATAAAAAAAGTTTAAACAAAGAAGTTCCTATTTGCAGTTTCCAGTTTAAAGCAAAAAGCACATAAGAGTTAACAGTGGGTTCATATATGTATATTGACAGATACTGTAAATAAAAGTAAGATTTTTCTCCTGCTCAGAAGAAGGTATATTCTTTCTGACATTCTCCAGCTATCTTACTGGTCCCTGCAATGCTCTGACTTTTAATTACCATAATTTATGGAACAATCAATATCTCCATTTTTATGACAAAGCCTCTGTTTCAGGATAGAGGCAATTAGATCACTTGGCTGCTCTGTTACAAGAAGGGAACACAGCACACGCATAAAGAAGGATGGTCACACATGGGTGTAATCTGCTAGCCAGGGAATAGTCACCGTAACAAGCCTATGTGAAATACACACTGTTCAATGTTCTGCTTTCAGGGACCCAGTTAGTTTAGTACACTTAGATGTTCAGCATCTCCATTTGTCAGTCAAGCTCCCATCTGCTTCCAGTCACTGTAACCCCTTCCAGGTTGCCTGTATACCGCCATGTATCTTCAAATCCCTTTTACTTCAAAGAGCTTGAGATGACCTCTGATCCTTTCCCTCCTGCTTTGAGCATGTCTCACTTCACATTATGCAGGCTGAGAAGTGCAGCCTGTTATAAGGTTATGTCTACATCATATTTCGAAGACAGATGCAAGTTTGCATCAAGCTGGTAGGAAGAGTGCCAATTTGGATGCAGAAGCCACGTGGCTGTATTATCAGAACAATGCTGAGCTTGATGCAATAAGCCTAACAGAGAAATAGAATATATTAGCTGAGTTTCTATCAGTGCAGAGCACAGGAAAAGCAAGCTTACATCTGTCTGCAATCTGTCAGGCAGCTCCATATTGTGCCTGAATAGCATAATTCCCCTTCAGTCTTACTAGCCCACACACAAACTGAAGCAGGGACAGAATGCTATTCTGTTTGCTTTCTACAAATAATCTGCTGATAGTGGGCTTCTGTCAGAGACAGCACACCTGCGGGGATAGAGTTCAGCTCTGCTCTGCTGTGCCACCATTTCTGTCACAGGTACCATGTCTACATATTCCAGAAAGGCTTTCTCTTCCGCATCTCTATTTACATTTATTCAGTTTACCAGCAAGAGATCATTTTCTGCACTGCTACCGGTTTCCACCCACTGAGAATCAGTTTGCAGAGCCATGAAACATTGATTACAAAAAATAATTCATATTTGTCTTTCCACTTTTGGTCTGTCCAAAAGCAGAAGATTGGTGATAACATAAGACTTGAAAAAACACTGCTTGCTTTCAGTGGTCTAGCATCACTTAGGATGAAACACACAGCCATATTGAAGCATGTAGACATTAGACAGTAAAGAGACTTTGTTAACCCTTAGGGCTATATACCCCTGGGAGATTTTACAGGCAAATTTTCCCAAGGTCCATTTTCAGTGTTCCATCTATTGAACATAAAGACTACGCGCTCTTTTTTGATGCCAGCTGCCAAATGCTCTGGCTCTGAGGGCCTTTCTTTAATAAAACTTTGAGGACTTCCAGCTTAGAGTTCTCTGACCACAGGTGTTTTCTCTCTCTCGCCCAAAGAACCCTTGGTACATGAAAACATATTCCTTGAAGAGACAAAAATGTGTTGCTTGCAGCACTGTGGATCAGCTCTCTGAAGTGGCTGCCTAATGCTTAGACTGCAACATTGATCACAAGACAGCCTTCCTCCTTGTTTTCATGTTGTTCTCCAAAATGTCTTTAAATTCCTCTCTCAACTCAAAGAATTCATGCTGGAAAGACTCATCATCCATGCTCTTTCTTCCATAGGAGGTGAGGGTGTTATTCAAAGAAAAGTGTCTAGCTTTTAAGTGGCATCCAAATTCAATGAAATTAATGAGAAGATGCCATCAAGTTCCCAAGAACAAGTACCTGCTGCAAAATCTAACATACAGGTTTCTCCTATAACCGTGTTCCCAAAAGCAGTTGGTTCAGGCTAGAGCAAACTGCAGGACCATCTCTAAGCTAAGAAAGAGTGCTACCAGCATGCCCATGGCACAGCAGTACCTGTAAATCCTGACCTCGTTTATCCCTGCGACGCAGGATTCATTCACCTCTCTTGCAGGCATGTGCATCTGGCTTCACTGAATTTCCACTGCATCAGTCTGCTTCTCAGATCCTTTCAGCCAGCCATGAACACTGGTGATTCTTGAGCAAAAATAGACAAAGCTGACAAAAAAGTGCTCAAGGCCATTTTGCAGTGGAAAATTGTTTCATACTGTGTTTCTCTCGGATAGGTTTGACAAAAAGTCTACCCCCAGAAACTTCCCTGCCTGCTGTCTTACACAGCTTGCAGCTAACCAAAGGGACACAAACACTTTTAAGTGTGAAATAATTGCAAGTATTTTTGTTCAAGAGGTTTTATTCATCCTTAGATGGAAGACTTAAATGTCTGAACACCTTTCTTTTTATCCACTGAAAGGTCTGTAATGTTTAGACTGAGGAGAGCCAGCTGTTAGCTCTGGAAGTACAGTCCTGCAATTATACTCCAGAGTTCTACAGTGAGCTCCTCAGACAGCAAACTGTGCCTCCACTGTTATCCCAGCTCCACAGGGTGTAGGGGAGCTCTGTGACTTTGCCTGCACAATGTGCGTTTATCAAGAATGGCTGCTTATCCCTGCAGCTCTTGCAGAGTGAAATGGCACCTTGTGCACCCCCATGACTCCCCACAGACACCTGCCAAACTTCTCAATCCTAGAGTCACCAGTACACACCAGATGCAAGCTGTGGTAGTGGAAGGAGCAGGAAGGGTCCTCCTCAGGGGCAACGGGGAGGTGAGACACACAGGTGCAGCCATATGCTTTAATGCTGGCAGGAATAAACCCAAAGGGGTTTTGCTGAGCACAAACCCTCTCCTACTTCCTGCTTGAGAAATGTGATACAGGCAATGAATCAGCATTGCAATGGTCACAATGCCCAGATGCTACAAAATTGGTCTCCTGGCCGGAGTGTGCTGAGACAGTCGCTTGACCAGAAGTGGATCCTGCTTTGGCAAACTCTAGGCCAGGAGCTCACCAATAGGGTCCACTGGGACAGAGCCCATCCTTCCCCCAGGAGCCAGGAACACTGGGGCAGCCCCAGCTTCAGGCACTTCACTGGGGACAGGCTAAGGCCAGGCTTAGATGTTGGCCGGATGGTGGGTCCAGCATAGTGGGGCCCATGGCCTGGCAGGGCTTTGGGGAGCTGGAGACCTGCCCTGCTGCAGCATTGCTGGGGCAGTAGCTGATGGCCTCAGGGTCTGATTTGGGCTTCGGGGCTGTGGAGGAGCCCCAGCATGCCAGTCGGGGATGGTGGTGCCCCAGGGCACTGGCACCAGCTCTTTTGTATAAAATCGCTGTTCTCAGAGACTTTTCTCTCATCCGCAAATGTTAATGGTTTTTCATTGCGTGTCTCTCAGCACTCCCTGACGATGCTTGCTTGTACTTGCTCGCGATGGATCACACTCGATCACTGGCAGCACTAAAGCAGCCACCTCTCTGAGACACAACATTTTGCTCCCTTATTGCACATCTATCCAGCCCTGCTGTCAGAGAGGTGGGTGCTGCAATGAGAAGGCGTGCTGCGTCACGCCTGCCTGCAGTTCCAGTAATAGGAATTCCCCACCTTTCCCTCCCTGGATTTCTAGCTTGCTTCTGACTACCTCTCTTGTCACCTGCAGACTCTCTGAATCAGAAATTCCCCATTTTCTGGGGTCAGAAGTAGTAGTCACTGCTCTGCCTCTCAGAGCTGCATGCAAAGGACCATCTATCCCCAACAGACTCAGCTTCAAGATGCCCCTGAGCTACCATGCCCAGGGAGGATATTTCCCAGCCGAGTTGCAGCTCCCTGCCTCAGCACTGGTGGTGTCTCTGCTTTACAACCCGCTTTTCAGCCATCTGAAGCTTTCTTCTACAGATTACAGGCTTCTTGTCAGATGCCCACTCATTTACAAGTAATGGGTTAGCCTTCACCTGCCTTACTCACTGTTAACCCTCCCTGACTCACGCTCCAGTTCAGGGAGTTCACTTCTGTTGTGCTCTGGTGATATTTCATTTCAAATGCACCAATATGTTGAGTGGACTGACCTACTTTTGAGTTAGATAAAAAGTGGAACTAAGGTTCTTCCCTGCAAAAAGGCCACCTTTGATAAACCAAGGGAACAAGGAGATGAAGCCCATTCAGCTTGAGGATCTTCAAGAACTGAATGCTCACAATGCTCTATATTTTTTAAAGTAAAAGATTAAAACATATACAACTTCTTTTTCTCTCAAGAAAAGGGGGAAAAAAAGCTATTGGAAAGGCGTAAGAGACTTTAGTGAACGAACAGGCATATTAAAAATTACATTAGGACTAGGCAGGGAGACACGGGAGACTGATGGGAACGATCACTAGAGAAGGCTGTTTTGCAACATCGGTAGCAGAGTTGAAAAGGCAGACCTGTCACCAGGCAAGCTGATGCAGCCTACGCTAAATCTGAGCTCTGATGAAATCGTCATTTCAGCAATATCTCGTAACAGTGACAGTCACATTTACCCCTTACTTTCACATTTTAAATATTTTAAATATTTTGTTGCCATTAGTTTGACCACCTCTAGCATTAAATCGCTGCTGCTCTGGTATTCGGTGCAGAGCTGCAGTGTGAAATGTCCCGCTTGGCAATTGCCACCACTGCCCTTTCTTCCCAAGGCCATCATTACTGTTTTCCTCCCAGATATGCAAATCTGCCAGCAGCTCCCACAGTTGTCTCCCAGCCACACATTTCAGTGACCTCTTATCTGCAGGCCACTGTCTGTCTCACACTTGACATCAACTCAGATCAACAAATCCACTCCAAAAGCACAGCTAATTATATTCCTCTACTAACTGGAAGTTCCAGCACATCCCAGTAAATCCCAAATCAAATGTGGAGCAAACCTAGACCTTTGTAAATGGGCATGCTCTTTGTTACTGTAGATGTTTGTGTGCATTTTCAGTTTGAGTATGGACATCCTGAGGGCATGCTTGTGCAGCAGCAGGTTGTCTAAGGCATCCTTGATCACTGGGAGAGATGGCAATTTTTGAATAGTGACAAAAAAAGGGTCAGTTTGCTCCTACCTCCATAGTGTCCCACTTGGCTGGTTTTGGATACAATCAATATTCAAGTGCCTCTCAGAGACATTAAGCTACATTTTTAGTGGGACAAAGTATGAAGCTAAAAAAGTTAAGCTGCAGTGGAATAAAAAGAAGGTACTCTCATGAAGAAATAAATGGTTAAAAGATAGGACACAAATGATAAGAGTCAGTGGAGGAAGATCACCAGTGGAGTCTCACAGGAATACACTGAGTGATCTAGTCCTAAGTGACCTGGAAAGTGGGACAAGATGAAGTAACAAAGTTTGCTGACAATACTAAGTTATTCAAAGAAGTAAATTTAATGCCAACTGCTAAGAGGTGGAGATGGATGTCATGAGACAGAATGACTCTGAAATAAAAAGGCAGCTGAATTCAATATTGACAAATGTAAAGTAATGCACATGGGAGAAAAAAATCCAACTATACATATGCAACGATATGCTCCAAAATAGCTGTCATCACTGTAGAAAGCAATCTTGAGGTTATTGTAAAAAGGTCTATGAAAATGTCAGCTCAGTGCTCAGTAGCATTTAAAAAAGCAAATCAAATGTGAGGAAAGAAATGAAGACCACACCAGAAAATATCATGAGGTCACTGTACAGATTCACAGTGTAACTGCATTTAAATAATGTGTGCTGTTTTGTCCCCATCCTCCCAGATCAAAAAAAGTGGGTAGGGAAAAAACAAAGATGCTCCAAAGTCTGGAATCATTTTGATATGAGAAATGCTCAGTGAGAAGAGTAGCCTTTGTCTGGAGAACAGAAAACTAGGGAGGGCACACAATGAAAGTGGCTAGAAAGATGCAAATAATTGTTCGCTGTCTTCAGTATAACATCAAACAAAATCAACAGTAATAGTTTCAAAGAAATCAAAAGAAGGTAATTCTTCAACCTACAGCTCAGCTGTGTAACTCATTGCCTTAGGAGGCTGCGGGCACAAAAAGTCCCTATGGGCTTAGAAGATTCATGGAAAGGGAATCCATTTGAGACTTACTGGATACAAAACCTCAGGGTTTCCCAAAGATGCAGAGCTTGAGAGCATGAGAGAGGGGTCTGGCAGCATGGCTGTGTCCTTGTTCTCTTTATTTCCACATCTCTTTTCCCACTGGGCATCCATTATTGCCCAGTGCTGATGAGTTGTGATGGGATCTGCTGCAACAGTTCTGGTGTTTGAAGGTTGTCCCCTTAGGGGATCAGAGTGAGCCCCAAAGCTCACCCTTTCCTCCATGGAAGTGAGCAAGGCAAACTTAGCTCTGATGTCTATTTTATGCTGCAATAAAATAGAGTTTAGTCTAAGTCAGAAGGAAGGTGTAAGCTGTGTGACTTGGATTAATTTGGCATTCAGTGGGTGTGCGAATGATGATATACCCACCAATGGAACAGATGGTCTGGGCATCAGAAAAAATAACTAGATAGCTATGAAATAAAGCAAGCTCCCTCCAGGCAAGTTCTGATTTTCATTTGACTGGGATAATCCTGAAACAATTTCATTGAAGGGACTGAGCTGTTTGCCTCTTTCATTTGAGGTACATCTTAGGTCCTTGCCTAATTCAGCCCCTTGCTGGAATTTACTTGCTGGGTTTGGGTCTGAATGTTATTAAGTCTCTTGTTGAACCTCTTATAGTGCCTATGGAGCAGCATTTAGACTGATCTCCAGAAAGGTGAAATCAGCCTCACACACACCTCTCCTCAGTCCTGTGCATCTTGGGGTTGGCAGCTGGTTGAAGAGGTCCTGAGGCTAACGGGGCAGGACTGCTCAACATGAGCAAGCAAAAACCCCTGAAACCTCTTACACTTGAGCTAAATCAATCTTGAAGTTGCTGAAAGACAGCTAAGGCATCAGTCCTTAAATAAAACCACAACCCAAGACTGCAGTAAAAATACACCCTTAACAGATGCATCCACTATTTCTCCTTCTCTTCTCTTGCCTTTTCCATGTACCCCACATTGTTCTTGGTTCTGTGGCTGCTTTGGTCAGAGACAGTGAGAGGGAGCACACAGGTAACACCCAGTATTGTACAAGGAATTTCTCAGATGGGTGCCAAAGCAAAAAACCCCACAAAACCAATTTTACGTGCCCTAAAGTGATAGCAAGATAAATAAGGGAGATATTATCAACAAAAGGACTCAGATTTTAAACATAATACTAAAATGGAGAGCTCAGTGACAGAGCATTATCCTAGAATAGTATTTTTCACATTGTAGAATACAGTTTTCTCTCTTTTTGTGCGATCTGATAAACACTGTTTCTGTTATCCTAAGCATGAATGTTTGTCAATATCAACTTTAAGTAATAAGAGGCTGATTTGGTTGCAGGAAGAAAAGAATGACTCATCAAGCTGCACATAAATCACTGCATTCTTGTAAATGTATCCTGTATATCTGTATACTTAAACAAGCCTAAGATATGATGATGCTATATTATTTTCAAGCAGAAACAGTATCCCGATCTCTGTGTGGGTGGGTAGGCAGTGGGTGGATATAATAAAAACCTCTATGATGTATTGTGCATATCCCTATGTTGTTTTCAAATACGGCTCTGAATTATTAATATCTAAAAATGGAATTGTCCAGCTCTGCCCTTATGCATGATTGTTTACTTCAATAAACCTAAATTTAGCAGGAAATGCTGAATATTTAATTGCACACAGCATAAGTAAAGAAGACTCCATTCTGGAAAGTCTCCGTTTCAGAGATGGCAACGGTCTCAGAGTGAAGTGCCTAATTTCATTTTTTATTGCTATGATCTGCTGCTAAAGTCTTCTGATTTGTGACTCAGACACTTGATATGCTGTGATGAGCTCCTCACTTTCACAAACCAGGGGGAAAAAAAAAGGGGTGTCTTCATCCTTCATACCCAGGGCATCATTTATCAAGAAGATCTGAACAAATATGCATCTGCATCAGGCACCCTAATTTAACTTCGATTTACCTTTTCCTTTAGGACCCCACTAGAAGAAGATGAGCCTTCTGTTTATTGCTTCCTTGGTCAGTTTTTGCAAACCAGGCCTCAGTGTCTGCCCCATCTGTGCTTTTCCCTTTGGGTGCTGCTTGGAAGGAAAGCCAGGTGTTTGCCCATGATGGAGGCCTATGCATTTTTGCTTGGCACCCCAGATGGTGGAGGCATGGCTGCCTGTGCTGGGGAGATACCTTCAGAGCCAACCACAGAATGCCTAAGGTGACTTGTAGAGCTGGATCTGATGTCAGGTACTGAGAGGGTATGCACCACAGAGGAGATGTTGATCTCTCCTACAAGTTTTGTCTGTAATTTTTACGCAGGCTTTTTGCTCCTTTGTTTGGGGACTGGCATATGTCTAGTGCCCCTCCATCACTGACTCTGATTTACATCCAAGTGTTCTGCACTTATGAAAAGTCTGTGGTTAAAGGCATAATTGGGCTGTTTCCTTACCCTGGATCTCCAGGAAGTCTGTGGCCTCTTCAAAAATCCAAGTGGACTTCTGGACTAGATAACTCAAGAATAAAACAATGATGGCCACCCATTTAAGTAAAACAGGGAGCTGAAGAACAGCCTCAGACCCAGCATGCTACTGCCCAGTCTGGAAAACTGAGTAAAGTCCGTATTTTGCAGGTCTGAGGAGATTCATCTCTATGTATGAGAGGGCACTTTATTATGTATACACTCTCATCTACCTCACTGACTTTAGCACTTCTTTATTCACTACCATATACCTTCTCCAGAAAAGGACAGGTGGAACCAGAGAAAATGGCACATTTATTAGTCTATTTAAGAAATTGCCTCCTGTGTGTCACTGCACGAGCCAGGCTGGCTCTGGCTGCAGCCTCCCCTTCCCAAAACCTATCAGCCACAAGGCAGTGAGCAGTTTGGCAACATATTTGTGTGGGGCTAGTAAATATACCTTAGAGTTCCAGGGAGGTAGTGTCTGGAAAGCGAGTCTACAGAAGGATAGATAACTAGATACAAAAGCATGCTGCATGTTTCTCACACAGCAGATTGTATCTTAATTCCTATCAAGACTTAGTATCTAGGCAATGGTGAAAATTCCTCAGTCTAGCAGAGCTTTCTGCGTACCATTTCTCTCCAGAACTTCAGAGATGTATAAAAGCCACCTTCTAATTTTCATTCACTTGTCTAAAACATGGTATAAAAAATGACCTACCTAAAACTATTTCTAAAACACATTTCATAAGCATAAAGAAAAAAGCCTATTGATTATTTCTCATTACACTTACAGCCATTTTATATGTCCTTCCAGTGTAACGCAAATTATGCATCCTGTAATTTCATGTTTCCATTTGTAGACAATAATATGCAATTTCAACATTACAGTTAGTGCACACAGCCTGGGTCAGATCAGCTTCACCTCCAGCGGAGATAGAAGTGTTGCATGGACGTATTTGCATCAGAGAATCATACGCACAAAATATAACTTCCAAAGGGAGTAGATTGAAAGCAGTGTCCAAGTCAGGAGTTATGAAAAGGTCTCTGACTGTGATTGCAAAGCTAGAGACTGACACAGAAAAAAAAATGAAAATGAATAGGGAACATTACTATTACCAGAAGATGTGTGGACTGCCATACAATTTGGAAGGCACTTCCTAGGACCTGTTCAATCTTTTTCTACAAAAAGAAGGGAGTGCTTTCTAACCTGGTAACAAGGCATATTATTGCCCTGAAGAACTGTGAAGCAACAATAAATTAAACTTTTTGAAATATTGTTTCAGAGCCCACTGAGGAATCCACAGTCACAGATGTAATACAGCTCCACACTTGTTTGTAATACATAGTTCCGGCCTCATACAGGTTAAACGCAATGTCTGAGGAGAGATAGGAAACACTTCTTTTAAAATATTACAGTAATCTTTTCTCACTCTCGGGTAGCTTATGACTCAAATACAAACCTGCCTTGCGTTTTAAGAACTTATTCAACCAAAAGTGAAGTCAAAGGTCAGCCTACTGATGGAGGTAGTGCATAACTTTCTGACCCCTGGCAGCATCCCAGCTAATGATGCTTATCAAGGGCCTAGAATTTTTAACAGTAATTCTGGGGTTTCTGTTGCTCTGTCAAAGCAGGTGGGAGGGATAGCACAGTCTCTCGTGCACTAGTATAACAACAGAGGCTGCAGTTAACTGCTCCATTCCTGAGATAAAGTCACAATTTTAACCGTGAGGATAAGGCCCACCTGTTATTACAATTTCCAGGAGCCTGAAGCTAAAGAATGAGCTCTTTCAGCCACCAAGAACCACTTTAACCACCACCCTTCCCTTTTTAAAAAAGACATTCCTCTTGAGCCTCACCTTCTCTGAAAAAAAAAAGATCTATTTACATAATTTATATATCCAAGTATATGTATGTTTGGGGTTTATATATATAGACATATATATAAAAAACAAACCCAAGACCTTATTAAAGGAAAAAAAAAAACTAGTAAAACAAAGTGTTACTCCAAATGCACAATTCTCCCCAAGAGAGTGATGAGGCTGAGTTGTTAGTGTCAAATAGCAGATCCATCACTTCAGGCTTATGCTTGGATATTACTATGAAGAAAGTAAAATGAAAAGCCACATCAAGCATAATGGAGCACTCACTGTCCATGTGCCAGAAGCACCAATGGTGGAGGACACACTTATATGAATTAAGAGGCTGGCACAGCTCTGAGCTGGACTTCTAACTTACCAAATTAAATTACTTAATCTGTATCCCATTATTTTAATGTAATCAAATTTCAGAAGTATGCAAAAACTTGTCTTAGCTAAACAAGTAGTACAACACCCATGGAACCTTGGTGGGGGAAGAAGGTGAAACACAGCCTTTTCATGACCTTGGTTAGCATGTTAATGTACTCCCTTACCTACCACTGTACTGTATATAATAAACATTTTACACCCAGAAACTCTCTTTTCATTTTGCATGACCAAAATAAATAAAATAAGGATTTCTAAACAAAAAAATTAGAATTCAACCCAGCCCACACTTAGCTGGGAGAAAACTATGGGCTTGAAAGAGGCAGCAGGGGCACACAAGCATGGTGGTCCGGTTGGGAGGACTGGTAACAGTGTGCAGAGGAAGGTAAAGGGGCTCAAGAGTTCTGTCCTGCTTGGGAGAGGCACTCTGTGCTGTGGGAGACAATGAAAGGGAGGACAGGGTGAAAAGGGAATAAAATGGTGCGTGCTACTTGGAAGAGGTGAAGTGTGGGGAAGTCCAGGGTAGGGAAGGAGACATTAAATTGAGGTTGGATATGAGGAAGAAGTTCTTTACTGTAAGGGCAGTGAGGCACTGGAATGGGTTGTCCAGGGAAGTTGCGAACACTCCATCGCTGGCAGTGTTCAAGGCCGGGTTGGACATAGCCTTGGGTGGCACAGTTTAGTGGGAGGTGTCCCTGCCCATAGCAGGGCGGTTGGAACTAGATGATCTTAGTGTCCTGTTTAAGAGAGATAAGGCATGCAGACAGGGAGAGGGAAAAGAGCACAGTGATTATTCAGTATGTGAACTTGGGGTGTGAGGAATGCAAAATTATTCCTAATATAAATTAAAGCTACATCTAGAAGTGCAAGGCCAGACTCTTCCAGCTGATCAGGCTCCACTCACACAGTGCCCTCATCTGGGACTGGGTTATCCTAGCGGGATTAATTGTAGTGTTGCTTCAGGATATGAAAGGTATCCATGAATTCACCTACATAATAAGTCATGGTATCAAACTGTTGAATGTGGAAGTTGTTTAAGTAGATGTTTCCTTTATGCTTTTTGTCTAATAAGTACAACATCCTGTAACTGAAAAAAGAAATATTAAAAAAATCAGATGAATAAACAAAAAGCCAACATGCTATCTCTCAAATTCTAAAGCTGAAAGGTTGTACAGGTATGTTCACAGTATGTCTGGTTTTGGAAAGGCAACCTGGATTAACGTGGCTGGGTGGATGTTGAAAGGCCATGAGCTTGGGGCATTGCAGGGTGGCAGTTGGGCAATCTATTGCAATGACCTGGCAGCTTCGTTAAAGGAGAAATTTATCCTGCATGGATATATTCATGCAGGCTATTGCTAAACTGGTTAAAGCAATACACACAATAATAAGTAATGGAAATAGCTTAAAGGAATAGGAGGATAAATTTATCGTAATTAAGAGACAAATGATGCAAAGTATAGCAGGACATCAAACTCCATTGAACATATGTATGTGACTAAGTGATATCTTGCCTGAATGCAATGCCAGACTGCAGATAGGTGTGTTACACTCACTAAACAGACTACAGATGCTTAAGCGGTACTTAAACATACAGTATGTCTGACATTCCCTTCTATGTCAGACCACTGGAGAGACAAAGGGCAAATATGTAGAGTCTCATAGGAGGCCATAGAAGACCCACATGTCATGGAGTTAAATACCAGACTTTAAAAAGTCTTTACCTTGAGATAATGTATTTCAGGACATACTGAACAACAAGTAATACCAGGAAAATAATCCTCAGATTTGAAATTTAAACAACAGCTCATGAAGAGTGAGTAAGGAGAGCTGAAATGCCCTATTAATATCATGGCTGATAAAACAACATTAAAGTCTCCCTCTTTGTCATACACACTGTAACTAAAACATGAACTACCTAACGGCACCATTCTTGAAAAAAGATTAGAGTAGTATTTTCCAGGATACTTGCTCATAAGAATTACATTTCCACTAAGGAGAGGAGAGTTTTTCTGCAGGAGCTAAGAGAACTTTACAAAGTAAGGAAATAACTTTCATCTATTTTCTTTCTGAAAAGAGGAGCTGAGTAAAACAGTGGTGTAAATAAAATATTATAACATATTTAAATTACTAACTCATCTGAACAGTAAGTTAAGTGATTGTCCCACCCCTTTTCTTGGAAAAAAAGAGAGTGCAAGTACATTCTTACTTCCTCTGGATTAAGAAAGATGCTGGCACAACTGAAAAAGCAAAGGAATAGGAGTGTGATGGGTTTTTTTTACAACATTAAACAAAGCACATAAGCTTCACTAAGAGCTGCTCAAAGCTACCAGAAAACCCATACCGTTATCACTTTAATCTACCTCTCAAGTAAACTGACAATCTCACACACTATCCAAGCTTTCCATACCATCTGGCAGGAAGTATACACAGAACCTGAGAAAATTCCTCTGACTCCAGTCTGGATGGACCTAACAGTGTGATTTCTGAGGTTGATCTAACTAAGCAACACATTTGGATACTTGTCCCACACATAGCCAAATTTCTTGGCCCCTGGAGAAGATAGTTGTTTTTTATTGAGAGAATGGAAAACAGAAAGTATGCATTCAAGTATTTTTTCAAGTATTAGGAACATGAACACTTGCAGGCTACAAAAGCAGAGAACAACAGTTTCAAGTCTGGCCATACTGGAAGAGATCCAGCAAGATGTCTTCTACAAAATTTAACTTAGATTAGGAGAATAAATAAATTCAGTAGTTTTACTGAAATGAGATACTGCACTGCATACCTGCTGTATAATCAAGCAATAATAAGAATGTTCTACAATCAAGTGGCTCTATTATACCCTATAGCAACACCACAGTAGCTTTTCTGGATATGATCTGACTTCCAGGCAGGAATATGAGTTACCAGCAACACACATCTCACTCAGAGAGCTAATTTACTACACAGGTGATATGGTCCCAGGATTGATTAGTACTTTGGCTTTTCTGTAGCTTCTGTAGATGTAAAATAAGGCTCCAGAATTGCCAATCACGCGTGCACTACATAACAACATGATTGTGCAGGGAAAGCCTTTCAAACAGATTCATGATACAAATCAAATATACTCTTATTGTGAATTGCACTTCGAATTGCAGCTTCCAAATTTCATGTATAAATAACTTCTGTGCAACATTAGCAACAAGAAAACCAGATGAGTGAAAAGTATACTTCATAATGTACTTAAATTGCATTCATTCACAGCCCCTTACACTGATTGAAGCACTATCTGGTGAAGCAGGAATATAGTTTCTCGGTCAAATATATATACAAAAAAGAAAAAAAGTCAGCCCTGCTCAAGTCCAAGTATTTTCTTTTTCTCTCTCAAAAAAAAAAAAAAATGCAAGAAGGGACAGGCTGGTTTGGTCAAACCATCAACCTGCTGAATCTCTGCCTCCGGCCAGAACTGAGCTTTGGGGGAGCTGCTTCTGAGAGTCTGAAATAAATGCTTTTTCACTGCTAGTTTCCAGTTTAGCCCAGAGAAGTACAGAAACACCAAGAAAAAAGTTGTTATCACAATATTTCCAGGCCACATTTGAAGCAAAAAAACCCCACCACATTCTCATTTTAGAAGTATTTTTCCAGACTATTACCAGCCAGTCCTGGAAATTCATGATATGCAATAGCTCAGATGTGTATTCATACTCTAGGTACTTATTAAATAATAATGAAATCTGAAGTACTGGGGAAAACTGGAAATTTACACTCCCTGAATCAAAGTCTATATCATATTTAGGACATTTTTTGGTTATTGCAACCAGTGTATCTTCATTGCACAGTTACCCTGGGTAATCCGTATCTGAGCCTAACCAAAATCCAGATTTTCTCCCATCACAATTTATATACTGTGGCAATATTTAAATTATAGAGGCTGAGACAAACTGACTGAGCTCTTTTATGCTGACACCCAATGAGGCATTTACTCAGGCAAGTTTGTCACCCATGAAGAAACATACACATCATCCAAGACATATATGGAAGAACATGGCAGGATTATCTGCATTCAAGTCAATTTTCCTCAAGCTTCACTACAAAATGTGTGATTTGCAGCTCAAACGAAAGAAAATTCTACTCTCTCATCCATCTAAGTTAACCTAACAGCCCTTCTTCTTTGAAGTCCAGGAAGATGATTTTAATGAGGATATAAGTAAAAAGCTTGGATAAAACTCATGTAAGAGCTACAATTAAGAGGTCAAGTACAACACACCTAAATCACATTTCTCCACAGTTAGCAAAGTAGAAGCACCACTAAACACCACCACTGATTTCACCTGGAGAGATCTGTGCATGTGACCCACAATTCAATTGTGGCAGCGGGTCCAGCATGGCAGCAGCCAGAAATACAAGGGGAACTGCTGGAATTGCACAGTCAGTGTTTCAAGAAAAACACACAAATGCAAATATGTAATCTAAAGCAAACACAGTCAGCTTATCATGCAAAAGAGGAATTGGATCGTACTGAGTGAAAGATACCAAGCAAGAATATTACTAATTGCATCATTTCTTTATTCAATGCAATGACCTCCAAGTGTGTTATTATGAATTAATTTTTCTATTGCAGCTCTCTTTTCGTAGATATTTATTAGTGTTTCCAATTTGAAAATAAGAGATGTAGATCATGAATCTGACTCAATGTACTAAAGCCAGCAAAATTTTTTGTCAGAGCTCAGAGGGCAAGCAACGTGATCAGCTCTGCAAGACAGAGATCTTGTTCACACACCTTCAGACTAAGAAAAAATGTTGTGCTTCCAGCTATAATGGGTTCATTTTTTATGCCTGTAACAGAAAAATACATCAGGTCCTACTTCTCTGACAAAACAATAGCCAGGCAAACCAAAGTGGCCATAAGCCATCACTTTCGTTATTACAAGTTACGTGAAGACCTACAAACAGGTTTTGCCTATTTTTGAACATTGAGGTTCAGGGTTAAAACAATCCTTTATGTGGATTTTATGGTCCTTTCACCTAATCATGGCTGCATGCAGTTAGGGCAGTAGAAAAATACATAGGCAAGTAGCAACTCGGAATGATGGCTGAACTGAAGTGAACTGCACAATTTCCCCACAGTAGCTGATTTATTAAACCAACCAATGCATATACAGCATTAAAAGACAAAGCTTTATCCAAAAAATCACTTCAGAAAAATCCCTGTGAGATCTAACAGCTGTAACACAATGGGTTAAAATTATCTGTAATGGTTACTGCACTCCTTTCTATTGCTTAACATCCCCAGGATAAAAACCAGAAACAGAAGAGTGGGAAGAAAATTAAAGTAGATTTGAGTTTACACTGACTTTTGTATTTGGCAACGGAGGCTAAAAGGAAGCCTTAAAAACAATGTAGAAGACTGATGTCTTCCATTGCAGATCAAGCTGTCCAGTTGGCTCATAATTTCTGCTGTTGCCGCTAAGCTAAATAGTATCATCATATTTCTGGTTTTCTGTAAAATTAGTACAGATGCAAAGAGTCTGTTGCCCTTTCTGTTGCCCCTGCAAACATTCCTAAAGCCCTGTATTTTCTGTAAAGTCTGGAAATTGCCAAAAAGAAAGAAGTACCAAGAAGTGTAGAACTATTCATTTAAGAGCAGCATAGTAAATTCAGAATATATAAATGAAGAATTCTATATAAAACTGATTCTGGTGACCAACTAATTGGCTTCTTTATGCCCTCTGTATAAAAAAAATCATAAGGGGTTACTGACAGAAGTGTTGGTGGTCACGACTAGTTTATTTGCTAATTCAGTGGCATCTGCAGAAACCTCTATTATTTGTAACCTGTTACAAAATCTTGACATTATTGATCTAGATCAAAGCTGCAACTAGCTCTCATTGACTCACTATGCATGAGCTTATTACTCAATTGATTAATATACTGCAGAAGAAGCATGGCTGAAACAGCAATGAGTAATTCCTTTTAGCTAGATATTTTCCTTCTAGGAAGCAATCCTTTGCAGTTTCATGCATGCGTATTTCAGAAAAAATCGCAAGCATAAAGGATGTAGGCTGTCGATTATGTACTTTCAGCCAGGACATGAAAGTTTTCTACATGTTCAATATGCAGTAGGGAATTTTTTCATTGACTGGTGGACGTAGATTATACAAACCTTTACTTAGCTAAAATATCTTGAAGCGCAAGTTGTTCTGCTCCAGCACAAATACAGGCAAAGTCATTTCCTTCAGAGGATGTAAAATGCTGACCACAAAAAAATGCATAGTAGTGACCCATGTTCATTCTCTCAACCATTCCCCTACTAACAGTGTTGTTTACAAGCAAAATAGCCATTTCTACTCCTAGTTTAATCTCGGCTCTGACTGTTAAATTAGGGCTTACTGTTTGTAAGTCAGTGATTACTTATCTCTACAGAACTGGCTGAAATTCCAGTTACAAATCTACTGCTCTCATATCACCGTTCCCAGAGAAGTAATTTAATAGTTTTTTAAATACAGTCACAACTGTCCTTCACCTCTCAGTCTGCAGTTTTGCATCTTTCATGGCCAAAGAAGCATCGGCCAGTGCTATTGCACTGACCAGAAGGATGCTGAAGGTGCATTTGGTGGATTCCAATTTGAAAAGAAATGTGTTTTTCCAAGTTCCAGCTAGGAAATGCAGTAAGAGTGGTACTATTCTCTCAGCAGCACTAGGATTTCTTTGCTTAGCTTTACCCTACTTCTCTTTTCCCTGCTCACATCCATGCACGATTTGGATGAAACAGTCAGTTCACCCTGGTCGTGCATATACTCTGGCAGCAATGAGCATGATCATTATGTGACACTCTAACAGTGAATTACACTTTATACCACGTAATAAATGCAGTTAATAAATTCACTTTACAGAAGTGGCTCCCCGTTCTCACACCTACCTATCCTCCTTCTTTGAAAGGAGATTTATCTCAGTAGCAGAGCTTCAGTGCTTTTCCAGTCAGAGTATCCGTGCTAGTACCACGTGGTCCCTGGCTTATGCCGTGCAGTCAATTATGCAGTATCTGGGCAGAGAAGCAGTCACGGCACACATGAACGTAATGTTAAAGTAATCACCTGATTTCTCCTTCTGAGCCCAATCCTCACCATTGTTGCTAGCGGGAAAAAGTGTCTAAAAAAAAATCTCATGCCTTTTTTTTTTTCATTCTCTGTCTCCTTGCCTGTTCTAGTATAATAATTGTTTTGCATTAGGCACAATTACAGTCAGGCATATAGAAGGGGAGGCTGCTAATAATATTCCACTTTATCAACTAGTAGAGCTCTCATGTTTTTAACACTGGTATTTGATATAGCAGTAGAAAGATAAGCACAATTATACACACACACATTGCCAAGATAGGGCTTGGTTATTTTTCTCAAAGCGAGCAAGGAATGCTGTTTACAGAACTTGGACTGAAACAATCTCAAGCTGTAACTGGTCATACCATTTTAACTTGCATCACCATGGGATGTACATATAATCAATGAGATATGAAACATTTTCATGATTACATTTTTCATTTAGGTATTGGAAAAATGATTCTTCCTTCTGTTTTCATAACACCATGTTGTGGTTAAACCATGACACACCAGTACCACAGTATTACACAATTTTGCTTGGGAGGGAAGGGAAATATTAAAAAATGACAAAATACAGAGTCATATATCTGTAATTCCTCCTCTCCCACTGTTAACATTTACCACCTTATCCTCTATAATTTCTGCTGAATTTCTCATCTCTCACTCTCACAAATAGAAAGCTGAACCTTCAAGCTGCAAAGGTTATCACTTCAATTCATTCGTGGGCAAATTGCTCAAATTCAGCTATCAATGAATGGCCCACTCCAGCACCTGAGCCTATTTTTATTTATGATGGGTGTTTACTAAATAGATTCTCACAAGCAAGCTGGAGCAAAGAAAATGGGTTTAATGCGAACATCATGCCGATGGCACATTTTCCGTGGATAACATTTGCATTATGTATTTACTGTTTGCAGAGCACCTGGAAGATGTCACATGAAAAAAAAAAGACATATTTCTTTTCCTGAGCACATATTATAACAAAAAAAAAAAAAAAAAAAAGGGAAAACACAAGTCCACAGGTAAGCATTTCAGATGGGGAAGCCTAGATGTAACTTTGCCTTTTATTCCTGCTCCCTTCCTACCTTCTCCATTTCTGTCCATCCTAGTCCTACTCCATTACCTTTCAGTCCCCCTGCTTTTTTTTAATCCCTTTTTTTTCTCCTAGTTTGGAAAAAATACATCTAAAGGAAGAGAAAAGCAGTTGCACTCATTTCTTATTCTCATAGTTTCAGTGATTTGTGAATTTTGTATTTGCACAGAAATTGATCAACAGATGGTTGGAAACATGAATATTCATGAATTCTGAATTCCTCTATTACTCTGCCAGGTACTGTTTAGATGGAAAGAATATACGTGTTGTCTAATCCCTACTCTTGGTAAAGAAAGCTAGCAGTCTCTGTAACTGTTTCATGTCTTATGAAGTTTTGGGGAATAAAATGTGGTACATGCATATTCTTTGAAAAGGGAAAAAGGATTAAAACCTAACAAATACCTTTATGAATCTCTAATGCCCTTTACTTGAAAATCAACCCATCCCAAAACTTCACTTTGACAGGCAAAAATAAAATATCTTAAGCATAACTATAAATTTTGTTTCGCAACTCCAAAAGATAATCTAAGACACTCACAACAATGAACCAGTAAAGAAATGTGAAATTAAGTACTTACACTTAGGCAGACATTAACATCTAGCAGCAATCTAATTTATTTAAGCAATAAGCTGCTGCCACCTTCTGAGTAAAGCTCAGCATGACTACAAATGCATCCTCAAAAGGCCAAACACGAGATGACAACATGGTAACATTCTGAGCCAAGGAAATTAGGCAACAAAACAAGTTCTGCTCCAGCATCAATAGGAAAAAATCTGCTGCACTTACACATTCGTGCTCAATAAGCTAATCTGCAGGCAGCCTTAACACTTCCAAACACAAATTTAAGCGTGTCATCCTTATCCCAACTCAGGAAAATGCTCTGACATCTAATAATTGGCAAACAGGCAAAAGCGTCGCTGAAGCAAACCAGCAGTTTGGGGCACAGTTACCTCCCTTAAACCATACCCTTCTTCACCTCTTAAATGCTCATGTGCTCGAAGAAGAGTGTGTTCTCCTTGGGGACACCTTCCAACCATGGATTCCTCATTATAAAGTGACAGAAAGCAACTCTCTATTCAAACTGAGGATTTCCAGATCTTTGATGACTCTGAGGAAGTGATGACCCAGTGTATTTGTTCCCTTTTCCAATTTCAGCCTGCACAACAGCTGTACGAGCATATTTATGAATGCATATCTCATGTTCTCTAAGCATTTATTTGACTCAGACCTAAGCTTATTTATCTTAGACATTAGTTTATTAACACTTAGACCATAAATCCCTGAGCATTTATTTATGGTTTACATTTCGGTGGCACAAGAGAGCAGAGAAGTACCAAACCAGTATCACTGTTATCAAATGAGTGCTCTGCAGTCAGTTATCTCTGCTATGAAGATGATCTCCCCAAAATTTTCCTAAAAGATAAAATCATGGCATTTTAGCCTGGTTTTCAAAGCAAATGAGGATTATATCATCTCCCTGTCTAGCTGCTCCATCTTCCTATAACCTTTCAACACATTGATCAGTTTCAACTAAAACTGATAGGAAATTGGAAGCCTTAAAAATACAATTTTAGAAATGTAGAGAACCCATACAGCACAGAGCTGGAGAAAAGCAGTCTTTAACTGCACTGGTGACAGGCCAGCCTGCTTCAAAAAATCACTCAGCTAGAGTCTTGTGATCTGGGGGAGGAGGAGGAGGAAGAAAAATCATAAGCAAAATTATGAGCTGCATATGAATTTTTCTGGGCAACACTTAAGGACCTACTATGGCAGAATATTAAGGATATGTTTTGGAGGCATTTCTTTGTTACACTGGGAACATGTCCTGAAACAAGCCAAAAATATGAAGAAGTAAAAAAGTTGTTGAAAGCCATTCACAATACCCATTTTTTCCCTCCAGCTGTTCAAAACACCCTGATCAAATGACCCTCTTTTGATGCAGCTGTAAAGACTTACCCAATGATTCAAGAGAAGTAGGAGACTATGCTGTGGAGAGCCTTATCCATAGTTGGCTCATGGAGCGAAGTCATGAAACAATGCCTTCTGTTAACAGGCTAGAACTAGGTCGACCTGACGGGGGAGAATGCAATAGTCAGCAACAGGTGGTTTAGAAGCAGAGCAAAGATGTTTAGCTTAGCAGAACCTTAAGGACAACTCTTTGTGTTAACAATACATTTGTTTTAGCTTGTTGCTAAATTATATTAATGCTCAGCAACTGTCAGCATTTGAAGAACTGTTATTCAGCAATAGAAGAACTGTTATCAGAAAGGAAAATGTTAAAGTAAGGCTAACATGCAAACTTCAGCAAACCACAAAAATGTGGAAGGAGGCGTAACTGACCTTTAGCTTGGTAACCAATTATGAGCTTGCTTTTGCACTATGTATGAGCTTATTAAGATGATTATAAAAGTAGTGAACAGCTGTCATGGGTTCAGCAGCAGCAGTCATTTTTCCCCTTTAAGTAGTAGCTGGTGTAGCACTGTGGTTTGGATTTTTGGCTTGGGAACAGTGCTGATAACACCAGTGTTTATAGTTATGGCTTAGAATGTTTAGGC
>JASSUY010034818.1:0-62507 GCA_032466535.1 Forpus xanthops
ACATTCCAAGCCATAACTATAAACACTGGTGTTATCAGCACTGTTCCCAAGCCGAAAATCCAAAACACAGCGCTACATCAGCTACTGTTTAAAGGGGAAAGATGACTGCTGCTGCTGAACCCATGACAAATGGTTTGGTCATTTTCTTCTGAATCTGTTACGGTAACTAGACAGCCGTTCACAGGATGAGTTCTAATTCCTGCTGTATAGTGTGGAGGGGTCTGTTACAGTGAATCAGGTGTTCCTCTCTATTTTGGAGAGGTACAGAGGTACAAGATAATTAATTGGAAAACATGGGTTACTGGAGAAAGCTCAGTGTTACATCTGTGAGAACAGAGCACAAAGGTAAGTCAAATTAAATTTATAACACCATGTTTCAGGTGATTTATTAGTACAGGCCTAAATACTTGTGGTACATTAAATTACTTTTTTGTACTTTTTTTTCCCTGTAAATTGTATGCATACAAGGCAGAGTAGGGTTTTAAGAGTTATGCTATTCTTAGCAAATTTCATTAATCATGGTGAAACAATGTACTAAAATAATGTTCTTTAATTGTCTATCTCTTTTGACTTCAGGAAGAGGAATAGTGTCATATCATGCACACAATGGCCCAGTCAAGTTTCTTGTAGCGGCTGCATCTATAAACAAGAAGAACAGAAACAAATTGCAGAACAGCCTGCCTCCTGGCTCAGAACCTAAAGATGATGACCAAAAGAACATTCTACACAATGAAAGACCAGGCTCTGCCCTTAGTAATGCCCATGACACGGCAATTTGGCTGGGAGGTTCAGTAGGATCCATTGCACAAAAAAGTGACTTGTCATCATCTTCTGGATCCCTTACTATATCTCACGGATCAAATTCCTTAGAACATAGGCCAGAAGACAGTAACATTTACGAGCTTTTGAAAGATCAGAATATCTCATTTAAGAGTAAAAGACAGAGATCCAAAAAAATGAAAGCATGTTCAGTATTAGTCATTTCTGGTGGCCAAGGACACAGAAGAGTGAACAAGAAGAGCAAGCAGCAGCGACAAGATGAACTAGTGTCTTCAGTGATGGTCTGGCAAATCCCACTATTAAATATCTAACTGAACTAAAGCTAAGACACCTTCTGCTATTAAAAAAAAATCTGATATCCTTTTACAGCAGATGACAACTTAGGACCCAAATGGATAGACTTTATGCACCTGAAAGCAATTTCATTAGGCTGTGATCACAGGATTAAGAGTTGCAAGATAGTCTTTACATACCTAGAATATTCTGCAGTATTAGGGTGTCGGAAAGTGTTCAGCCATTGATGCTGTCCTTGATACTTAGAACAAAAAGTATCTGTTAGACACTTTTAAATGGTTTTAGGATCTCTGCCTTATTTATATTCACATTTATAAATATCATAATTATGTTCTATAGCACTTAGAGAAGGCAAGGAATACATGCCATGTCTCATGCTGATTTTTCTGATGTAAATCAGCTGTTGTTTCTTTTTCCAATTTGGCATATCGCATGGACTATAGATTTTAACAAAGTAGCAAATATTTTAAAACAATAAATAGTCTAATGCAAGCTAAAAATAATTTGGTAATTACTAGACTAGTTTGTAACATTGTATCACAAGCCAGAGTTTGGTCTGGACAAAAGCAGTTATATTAATTGATTGGTATTTGTTTAATTCAACATAGAACATAGATTTTAATTATTATTAATATTTCTAATGCTCAGTATTATTAAAAATGTTGCAGTACAAAATGCATTCATGTTCTTGGTAGGTGCAATGTGTCTGCGACTCACCTTTGTTACACAGAGAAAGTTCAAAAGATGTTATCTATGGCTTACAGAAAATAAGAGGAACAGGGCAGCTGTGCATTGTAGTGCTGTTAATATGTTCTCCCCGGCAACTCTGTACCAAAGCTACACATGGACTATGCCATTTTTAAAGTGGATGCACATCTAGTAAATTAATAATGAAATTGTTAACTGGGGAGAAAGATACTAATACTGAAATATCTGTAGGAAGTGCAGGGTAATCACTGTGAGTGTAGGCCCTACATCAATTGATATGTGCTGTGTCCTTAGGCAAACGCCAGTTAAATAATGTCACAGCACAACAGCAGAGGTATGGTCATAGCTTAGTGGTGGTCGCCTCTTTCCAGTCAGAGTTTTAGCAAAACATGGTCACATGAATGGATATTGTGAAAATAGCATGCACAGCTTCTTTCACTCAGTTGGGTAAGCAGTTGCTTTAGTAGTGTTAGAAGGCTGAGTTCTAAAGAGAGACCTAAATGTCATTTCTTGATGAATAGTGTGTTTCCAAAAGAAACACTGAATTCGGAGTTCTACTGAAATTGCTTTTTGTGCCACTGACTGCACATGTGAAATACAAGACAAATCCTTCAGCTCTCAAAGATGTTGTGATGAGACACATCCTGCAGTCAGAATATGTTTAATACAGATAACATGTTGAATTGAATCACTGGAAACATCCTTTTCCCTCATCAATGGACTGAAAAATGCAAAGAAATTAGGATGATTAAGTTTCTGCTGAATATGTGAAGAGCTCTAATACTGCCCATCAGTAAAATGCAAATTAGATATATCTGAAGCAGAACATTTGTCAGATATATGCAGTGAGTAGAATCAAGTAAAACTTCTGGCTGCTTTGGTACCATAATTATTCCATATCCCATTAAGGAAAGTTATTTGATACCATTGAAATAATTTCTGCCACTTCTAAAACAAGCTTCTTGGTTTCCCCCATGTTTTGTTTAAATCTGCCTAGTTTAAGTCAACATCGGACATAATTAGAGTGTTTCCCAGCATGTGACAGTTTGAGGTAAACACTACTAGATACTGAGTTGTTTGATATGAGATAAAGTTTCAGTTGGGTTGGGGTTTGGTTTATTTTTTTTGTTTGTTTGGAGTTTTTTGTTGAGGTGTAGGGTTTTTTTTTTCTGGTTTTTTTTTGTGTTTTTTTTTTGTTTTGTTTTTGGTTTTTGTTTTTTTTTTTTTTTTTGTGTGTGTGTGTGTGTGGGTTCAATAGTATTTTTTACTGTTAAGTGTTGTTGAAATTTATTTTCTTTATTTTGCAGCAGATTTGTGTATATCTTAAATTTTCCGTATGTTTGCTCTTGCAAGCAGGCTTCTACTGAGATGACCCCAAAATCACTGGCTGGGCTGATTTAATAAGTTTGACAGAACACCAGAGTAAGATCTGGTCTTCCTGCCATCTGCCAACTAGCATATGGGACAGGGGGAATGGTAGCACAATCAGTCTTTGCCTTCTAGGTGGTACCACGATAGGCATTTCAAATATCAGATCACCCTACATTCTTATGAGAACAGGTTTCTTGAGCCATAATAGCACAGATTTCGATGAGTCACGAAGGACACTTAATAAAGATGGGATTGTAGGCTTAGGGTCTTCATTATTGTTTTGTGCTTTTATTCTATGTCTTTCGATATGTATCTTGAGACTTCAGTTGGGTATTGTCAGTGTTAGCATGGGCTTAGGATTGGCATGAGTCCTGGTGCAAGAAAAAAAATAAGGCAGAGTGCCTCTAAGTTAGGCAGCTGGCAACATTTCCCCAAACTTTTCTTCTTCTCCCTGGCTTACTGCATGGGCTTGTTCAGCTTGAGGGATGAAGGCCGGCTGCATTTTATACACTCTTCCATAGCTATGGCCCTGGAAGCTGCTCTTTGCCCACTGTGTGGAAGTACTACCTTGTACAGTTTAATATATGTATATTGAAAAACAAGTTAAAAGATTCTTCTGTGTATAAAGCATATATAACCTAGTATCCCTTTGCTACACTGCAGTAAAAAGACCACAGGGTTTTTTTTCTGCATGCTTCTTGGACGTGGGATTCCACATCTGTGCCTTCAGGACTACTCTCTTGTGGATCTTTATCACTAGGAGCAGTAAGTAGAGCCCACCATCCATTCAACTGGAAACCCACGTATGGTGTTATTACAGGATCTGCTAGCAGTAACACATGAGATTTTTAAAGTGAAATTCATCCTATCTACTGGCTAAAATATACGTTTCTTCAGTTTTATCAATAACACAATAGAAACAAAGTACAAATCTGCTCTTCTATTGCCAGTGTGGCTTCAGTAAGAGCAGAACTGGGTCCCTCATTTACATTATGCCATTTTGAAAATATATATCTATTTATCTTACTAACCTGTAAAGCAAAAAAGAAGCTGTATGTCTTTATAAATATACATTTACATGAACTAGATTTTTAGTAACTGAGCACAAGGTGCAATGTTTGTTTTCTAATACTCAGCTAATTGGTGTTACCTTATTATGGAAACAGGCAGGAACCAAAGTTTCTCTTACAGCTGGCAAATAGTCCTTATAGCTGTTGTAGACTGTGCTGCTATAGGTTGGATTTTGCTTTCCGATACTGTTTTTCTAGATAAGTAGAAGTTGTGGAAAATACTAGGAAAAAGAGGGGAGCAAGTGTAACCACTATAATATCTATATATGTTTTCTAACATAGTAATGTCTTTTGTAACATGAGCCAAACAACTTGTGTATTTATGTTCAAAATATAAACTGCGAGAAATGTTTAATAAAAAATGTGATAAAAATTAACTTCAGAAGTACATTTCTTGGGTCACTGTTTTAACTAGGAGACTAGAATTTGTGGCATGCATTAATGAATAATATACATATTAATGGACTCCTGAAAGGGAAATGGGGTATGTGATTAGGACAAGGATGTATCTTTTTAGATTTTTAGTTTCTACAATTTAAACACCAGCAAATGGAATTTCTCAAAATGATTCAGTCTCTTAGAATAAGTTTGACCAGTGTATCAGTGGACCCAAATAATGTTTAAGCAGTAGAATTTCTGCTATGCAGTCTACGTGGAGTTTGGGCAGTATGCAGGGTGCATAAAAGTGAGAGGAATTAATATTCCAAATGAGTGTAATACAGCAAAGTGTTAACAGAGGAAATTAATTTTCAGTTGCTAACTGGCAATTCTTTCTAATTAATCAGCCCTAAAGGGTATATACAGAACCCCATGATTGTGTATAAATATGGAGACTTGTATTCACTGGAGTCAGCAATAGCCTTTTTGCGAGTACCTGCGCTATTACAAACAAACAAGAATTACTGATTGGCGCTTGGTTGCTAGTGAGGCCTGCCTTTTTGTTCCTGTTCTTATACCACATCTCGTCAACATACGGTTCTGAAAAATGTCCAATCACAAGAGTTCAGGATACTGTATGTTCATGCATCTGAAGGCAGATTCTGTCCCACAGGGAATTTACTGCTCATTAGTTACGGGTTTGAGGCTGAGCTAAACATTGCCTGTTGGAGAGAAGACTGAGTATTGAGAAACATTTCCTGAATAATGCTTCTGTGCTTAAACTTCAGTGTTCTTCCCCCTTCTATGCTATTTAATTTTCTGAGTGCAGAAAGACAAATAGTTTTTTGTAAAATACATTTGGGGAGAAAGATCTGTGGTTTGAAAGGTGCAGCTATAATGGAGGTTTCTGTAAGAGCTCATACCATGGAGTTGATACAGTATTTTTAGATTGATTTACATATATTCATAGTAATAATATTTCACATAATAATCCTGTTAGACAGATTAATATCATCCCTAGCTAGGAAGAAGCTGAGTTGAGGAATGTTTGCCTGAGTTGAAGAATGTTTGCCTGCCTTGAAGCTGCATAATGACTCTGTGAAAGCACACAGATTAATGTCACTACTGCTCTTTTAGCTCATGATTAGCCCTTTAAACTGCCTCCTCCTTGCAGGCATCCTGTACAAGTGGTTGTTGAAACTGTGCTAGTGAACTGGCTGGGAGTAGGGCAGCAACTTGGGCACTTATCTGATCATAGTCAGTAGTCAGCTCTCTGGAGCTGAGCCTGATCTGGGCTGCTCCCATCAGACAGCACTGACAAGGCTGCTTATCTGGGATATTTTGGGTACTGATTAACTACATGGATGCAAAATGTGTGGCCCCACTTGCATAATAGGCTCTCTGCCTCTGGCGTCTGATGCTGATGTCACCTGACATGTATCCATACAACCTACTTCATATGACAAGGTTGCCAGCAGTCTAGAACTAGAGACCAGTCTCTTACGATCAGGAAACAGAAATACATATTAGCATAGACTTGATGCCCATACATATGTGTGCCAGTGGTTGGGATGAGGAGTCTCATTACTCTATGATAGTTCAGCTGCATGCACCATGCCACAGCTCAGAATTCTAGTTTATTTATTGTTTTATGTAGAATCTACGTCCCACTTCCTCACAAATGTGGCTTGCACACTGCAAGATCTAGCTGCTATTGATTTAAGAAATCTAGCTCAATATCTTTTCCCAATTGATTGATATGCTGCTGCCTTGTACTTGCACTTACATGATCCTAGCATTTTTTCTGAAAGGCATGCCTGGCTACCAAACTGCCAGAAACACTCTTTGCCCCCTAAAAAAAAAAGAATTGAAATAGCATCACTGGAACAGCTTCAGATGAATGGTTCTGAAAATTTCCTAGGCAAATGAGGATTTACTGTGTGCCTCCATTTGAAATGCAACAATGTCGATGTATGACCAAAACCACTTCAAGTGTGTTGGCCAGGCTCCATAAACCACATTGTAAAGGCAGTTAGTCTTTCACAGCATGACCTTCAGAGGTGTTCAAAGAGATTTTTTTTTTTTCCTCCAGCAAAACAGGCCTTGACAGCAGAACTGCCAGTTCTCATGTTGTATATCTTATACTCCAGGGATAATCATAGTTATTATTAATGTGTGTTCCAAACTGGAAGATGAGTGAGAACACCTAGGATTAAAATGGCATACCTTGGGGGAGCTGAAATCATTGTAAAAATTCACTGGAAACACAATTTAAGGAGTATTTTGACACCAAAAGATTCAGGTGTGCCTTCAGCAGTTTTTTCAAGCACAGAAGTACCTAAATTCCACTGAAATCTGTACATTTACATGCCCAAATGAAGATAAAAAGGTTTTGAATTCAAGAAATCATTTACAGCTTAGCTACAGTTACAGAATTTTCATTTTGCTTTCTGTTATTCCACATTGGAGAGAAATTCTAAGGGTTTCACCTTGAGCATCAGGGTTGCCTTGAATGTTGGCACAAAAAAAAATTAATTGACCCATGGCTTCCAAAGCAAAAAGTTTGAAAAAGGGTGTTTCCTGTGGGCATTTCTGGTTTGTTCTTTCTGTGTGCATTTCAGGTTGCAGAACCTGCCTCTCAGACTGCACTAAATGCTTTTTTAATGTTCCCTTACTGAAGAGGTTTGTTTTGTTGTTTGTTTTTTTCTGGAGAGTTTGGTAGCACTGACTACATGCATTAATGAGGATTACCCCTTGTTCAGACAAGATTTGTAAACACAGCAACATGTTGCTCAGAGCAATCTGTGATGCCCTTAATCCTGATCACATGCAACTGATACCATCAGTTAATTTAAGCTGCATCTACACTGCTGAACTCAAGAGCACTTGGAATGCTCCTGACACACATCCTGAGGCTCCATCAGGTGAGATCCATGTGCCAGTTCATGCCCTGCACAAACCCTGCTGTCTGGGCACAAAAGGTTGCTATAGCCTACAACTATACACAAGGAGATCTCATTGTCACACCAGTAGTCTGGGAGACATATACTGATGACGAGGTGTTTTGCTCACAATTCATAGTAATGGATGCATGTTGATGAGACAGGTAATAGGACAATCCGTGGCTGGTTATGGCAGGATAATCTCAGAACACTATACAGAGCAGGGGTTTGTTTTCATTCTCCAAATTCTTTGGGGGTTATTATCTCTTTTAGGAATTATCTGCTACAAGCTGATAATGCCCCTGATGCAACCAGCACTTTTGATTCAATTCTACTATTTGGGTATATTACAGGGATGTATGAAAACTAATGCACTGACAGATCAGCCGGGGTCAGCATTGGGTGTATACAACATAGTCTACATAACACGCCTACGGCATATATGAGTTTTGTATTGCAAATACACAGCAAGTAGTTTAGGCATCTTTGGCTACTCAGCAGAAAAACAATAAGCATTTTGTCTGTGCAGCAATAATGTCAAAACAGTTCTTGAGGCTGTTGTGTTATAATACCAATAAGCATTTCATATAGGAGTGTTCAGCTGTCAAACACAAGATGAGCAAAATGAGTTAGGTTTTCTTTTCTATTTTTGGTTTGTTTTTTTTAAATTTTTTTTTTTTTTTGTGTTTTTTTGTTTTTTTTTTTTTTTTTGTGTTTTTTTTTTTTTTGTTTGTTTGTTCTTTTTGTTTAGTTGGATTGTTTTTTGTGGTTTTTATTTATTTATTTATATTTTGGCTTTTGGCCATGGGCCTGACTTCCAGGTCCTGTGGAGACCACCAACACTAGCTACTGCCACTATGTGTCTGCTACTCTTGTATTCACAGATGGAATGCTACTGAGTTTCCCCTATGCCAGTTTCAGAATTTTGATGCTACAATGTTCATTTTTCCAAGACACCCTTGTGCCAGTCTAAACCGCCAAAGAATAGCCTACCAACACCTATGCATCTGGCAGCAAGTCTAGATTGTGTAGGCACACCAGTCCTACCTTGTGTGCCCACAGTGTCATAGACTCGGTGAGCGAAGGCTGTAAGGTCTATCTAATTACCTGGGTAATAACTGAGCATGGTGCCATCCTCAGCTCCATGCTGCCATGGGTACACTACATGCATGGTTCTACCTTGCTTGCTTGTAAAAGCTACCCTGCATATACCTGTGTGAGCTATGTTCTGAGCCTATTATCTAGGAAGGTTTAAAGCCTCTTGGTCCATAGGGTATGGATTGAGGTTTTCGTTTGGGTGAAATAACAACTTCGTTACATGATTCCCAACGTTCTTAAACAAGAAATTCTATAGCTTCGCTTGACAAGAATCAACCCCCTGAGATGGAGCTGGTTAATTTTTGATGTGATCTGCTGGCAAATTTTACTGAAGAACAGAGCATTTGCTCCAGCTACCAGATAGGCCAGACCTGCACAACAGCCTCAGAGCTGGGAATCACAGCAATGCAGCTGCCACTGCAACCAGTGGGAGAAGAAAAGAAATGCAATACCTCTTCCAAGAAGAGCAGCACCCTGCTAAGCGCTGAGCAGATGTACATCTCTCTGGTTTGGGATGCCATTTGGTGTCCCTATCACGAGAATGGCATTCTGGTTTACTGTCCATTTTGGCATTACAGTCATAACAATCTCACATCTTCTAGGAAGCAGAAATCGCAAATCTTTTGTTTTGCCTGATTTAGATTGAACAGACAGCAAGGTATGTAAGACGAAAAAACATTGCTATTCATATTTCTTCATCTGAATTTTATTCTTTTACCACAGAAACATCTGCTAAAATGATTTTGTTTCAAACTATTCCCCTTTTAATGTTGAGCCCTTCTGGTGTGGGAGAGACAGGATGGGCCATATGTTGACTGGGCAGGAACTAAAGTTTCTGGGACAAAGAAAACACTCCCCATTCTGTGCCTATTCACCTAACTGTGCTCACCACTCTGCTGTTGTTGCTCCTGGCTAATTGCTCCTTGCAGAACACAGGTATCTCAGCAAGTCTTGATGGCCAGTAGCAGCAGTTACAAGCAATCAGTCCTTCTGGATATTCTTTGTGCTGGCTGGGCTAAAGAAACATAAGAGAGGCACCAAATTACGTATCATGTAAGCCGTGTGATACCTGATTTCTTTAGGACAGGCCCTCTTCTACACAGGGACAAAACCATTTTACAGCTGTCTGTAGCTATACCAGTCTAACTTTACAGCTAATGGAGACAAACAAGGAATATCAAAGGATGATTCACCTCATCCTAAGATAAGGTGAGAAAAATCACCTTCCAGATAGGGTTATTCATGTACATTAATTATAAATGGAGCCTCAGGGAACTCGAGTTAAGTAGGGAAGCCAAACAACTAGAACTGAGATGATTTCTACAACAGGTATCTCAGTTTTTAGCATCTCCAGTTCTACTGAAAACTGAAAGACTAGCTGGTAAGCAGCCTTATCTTCCATGGAAGGTTTTCCAGTCTATGATCCACAGAGGATCTGTATTTTGGAGAAGTTATGCTAAGAGATCATCAACATTGTGTTTTTCTGAAAGATTTGATGACAAAGGGGTACCAGAAAGAACCTTAAGAAGGGGGACAGCACACTGAGAATCACAAAAGTAGGGAATCACTGCACAAAGTTAAACTTCAAAAAAGCAGAACTGAGGTCATTTTGCCCACTCTGCTTCTGGCAGTGTCCAGTGTGAACAGAGGATAAAGTCTGCAACAGCTGAGTGCTAACTGACTTCTTAGGCTAGGACATTCATGAAGCTTGGATTCTATGTAGGTCTTTTACTGGCTCCAGCCAGAGAGGCAAGTATGGCCTCTAAACACACAGTATGCTGCTTTTTATCCACCATTGACTTCCAGTCCTTTGCAGAAACTGTAGCTCAGACACCTACCTCCATGCACACACAGACTGAAATGCGATGTGCCAGTTAAACCTGACAAGGAGCTAAGCAAATCTGTCAGTGCTGAAAATCACCATATATTCAGAAAGCATGAGTCAGAACAATCTCAGATGGTCTCAGATATGATACTGCTGCTACAGTCACATAAATCTTGTCAGTCAGAGTTCTGAACAGAAGTCAGGCACCTCAAAAGCACAAGATCCTCCACAGAGGAGTAGAACAATGGGGATTTCAAAAGGGAAAATATTTTTCCAGAGCTGTATCAGTTGCCTAATTTCAGTGTCATCTTGAAATATCTGGTATTTAAAGTAATATGGAACAGTAGGAAGATTAGTTCCTGATGTCAGGAGAGAAGAATTATTTCTGGCAGGCTTTAATGGATCTCTGAAATCATCACACAGAAACTTCTTCCAGCCAACTAAGAATAAAACCACATACAGAAACTAACAGTCCAATCATATAATGGGCCATAATTAGGGGATAGCAGGAAATTCACAATTACGCTAAAGCCACATATTGTGGTCACCAGTTACTTTAAGACCCCTGCAATACTGTATGATTCTTAATCAATTTACAGCACCAAGAAAGCTGGCTTTTCTCAGTAGAGATGAGACATGACCTCAGCTTAAAAAATAGCCTTCTGGTTAAGCACTACATTGAAGTGCACAACATGAACAGAGCCAAGGGTTTCAAGTGGCTAGTTACCCAGTATCTCATCTGCTGAGTATGTATACTCAGTGTACAAGTACTGTGCATATATAAATTATCTGACTCCTGGAAGGCTGTCTGGAGACAAGTAGGATGGCCTAGTCTTTATAATTGGTCTTTATAAAGACCATTTTGACTTGGTAGATGAAGATATAGTTGCAGTCAAATCATAGAAATGTTTATATATTTTATTTAGAAAGAAGTCACAAAACTTAAGTGTATGAAGTCCTGACATTTTGAGGTTTCTTGAATTCTTGTTTTCATTTTTTTTTCCCTTAGTTTATCTGTTTTTCTTTTTTAAATAGGCTGCATTATTATTCATGTTTCGCCTTTAGTTACCTGCCCTATTTAACACTCACCCATTTGATGTTAGTAATTTTGTACTTCTTGTTGTCCTTACAGTCAAACCTAGACACTAAATAAATAATACCTAGATATCAAGCATTAAGGGCTAACTCAACACAAATGATTTTTAGCACAGCTAAAATAAAAAACGTAGGATTAATGGGACAAAATGAATGTGAAGACACACAACCACGCTTAACCATCACCACTATGATCCTGGAAGAACATACTGCCCCAATGGTTACACTGCCAACACATTGGAAATGAATGGTCAGGTTAATTTGAGAGAGGAGACTAGTAGCTTTGCTGGTCTGCTCAGGAGTGTCTCCACTTGCCGGGTGGCTTCAGCAGAACCAGTCTGATGGGACCATGGAGTCAGTGGAAAGAGGGAAAAAGAAAAGCTGCAGATGAACAGTGTTTGGAGATAGCAGTATCACCGGGAAACTATACATTGCAGTGGCAACTTGATACATCCAGGCACCAGCAATGGTTTAGAAAGGCTCAGCTAGCACAGTGTCAGAGCCTACTATCCTGGTAGAAGTCATACTGTGGCCCGCAGTGACTGCACTGCGTGCAGACTGAGGATACAACTAATATAACACAAGGGCTTTTTTTCAAGAAACTGGGAAACGGGTCTAATTATGGGAATTCCGATGGCAGCCTCAGCTTTGAAAAGCGGGATAAAACTAGACCCTGACTCAAACTGCAGTCAAACAGAAGCCACCTGTCCTTTACCTCGCTGTGTCTTCGCGGGCAGAAACCCGAACAACCCAGAAGCTGCGGTTGGAAACCCTCCCGCAGCGAGAGACTGAGGGCGCCCAGCCGAGGTGGGAGGCCGAGCTGTCCGGAGGGGCCGCGGTCAGCAGGGGCGCCATGCCCGTCAGGCCGCCGCGCTGGGGCCCGAGCTGCTGCAGCAAGCCATACGGGCCCTGCCATAACAGAAGAATAGCGGCAGCTACCTCAGGGACTGCTTCCCCCATCCCGCCGTAAGGTGAGGACCCGCCGTTTCCCCGCCTGGCGTCGCCAGGAGGGAGTTTCTCCTCAGCGTGGGCAGGTGGGGCTGTTCTGCCTCCTGCCCCGCCTCGCCGCAGCGGGGTAGCGCGGACACCCGGCCTGGAGTAGCGCCGCTTCCCGCCTCAGGGGCTGCCCCTTGCCGGTGGCCGCTGCGAGCAACAGGTCCGTGCCCCTTCCTTCCTCCGCCTGTGCGGGAGTGTGTCAGGCGAACAAAGGGGCTGAGGGCGGCCCCGCGCCCCCTCCACGCAGCGGCCGCCCGGCCCCTGTGCTTCAGCCATTTGCGTCGCCTGGCATCGCACCGCCGCTCCCCCCGCACCGCTTCTCCTTCCCGGCTTCCCCCGCCAGCCGCTGCTCCGGGAGCCGCTGCGCTGCAGGCAGCGAGGCGAAGTGGAGAGAGCTTCCCCAGAACGACGTGGGCTTGCCGGCCGTCACCCAGAGGTAAGCCCCTGCCTGCCGGGAGAAGAGAAAGGCAGCGCGGCGGCGGGCCGGGACGGGGGTCGGGGCTCCAGACTCGGGACGTGCCCGACCCCCTCCCGGCCCCCTGCCGCGGAGCCCCCGAGGAGATTCGGTTCCGGTATCTGCGCATAGCTGAGGTGAAATATGCGTCTCGGAGTCTCGGTAGCCGTGTGGGGAGGTTCGGAGCGCCGTCGGATTTAATCGTGCTTTTCCCTCGGGACTCCTTAATCCGTCTCCCCCGGAAAGAAGAGAGTCCAGGCATATACCAGTATCCCTTCTCTGTATGTCGCAGGGGAGCCAAACGTGATGCCTGCGTATTTTGTTATCCTGCTGACCTACTAAAAATCTGAGCGACTCTTTACAATAGCGTATAGAGATGTGTAACAGCAGCAGATTGCTTCCCGCTATGAATTCTTCATGGCGTGCTTCCCTATCCTGTTAAAAACACGAGAGGTGCAAAGCTCTGGGTGTACGCACGAGTGTATGGCTTTGCAGGGTGGAATATGCCTGCATGAAAGTCCTACTGAATTGTGTTTGTCCATAGCTCATAGTTTTTTTATATGTGGTTCTTTAAAGCAAAAAAAAAAAAATAAATCACAACTCCCAAACCCAAACTTACACATGGCACAGAAATTGATAGCATTAGATCCTATAGCCAACTTTTTTTCACCTATCCAGGCAAAATAAAACCCTTTAGGAATAATAGTATGTAAAGCTTTTCCACATCAACAGAAAATTAGAACAAAAAAGCTAGCAAAAAGTAGGGCAATAAAATAGAGCAATCTTTTTATATGATCTGAGAAGCTAAAGAGCTCCGTTTTTCAGGCTTAACCATCTGTCTCCCAGAAATTAAATAGAATGTTTGTGGAAAATAGTAATTAAATTGTCACTAGTATTGACAAAACAATATGTGCTCCCCTGGTTTAACTCTGGCTCATCCTGCCTATTCTGCATTCTTCTCTTCCCAGCACCCATCACACAGCATTTATTCACTCTTTAATTAGGACATCCAGTGCATGCCAGTGGGATCCTCCGGTCATCCACTGCTAATGGCAGTTTCTGATGAGAACCTGCCAGAGAACACAGGTCTGGTTCCTTGTCTGCTCCAGTTCACCCCAGTCTGCAGGGTCATGCTCCTGGCAGTAGTGACACTGAAGTCAGTGGTGACTCTTTTATGAGATGGAGCTCACCCGACTGTGCCTTGTTAATATCAAAAGACTGAGTTCCTTAATAGCTTCCTTTCTGCTATGAATGCTTTGCTTGCATCACTTTTCAGTGTAACAAATCGTCCAAATAGATGGACAGGTCTGAAATGTCAATGAATATTAGAGCACCATTACTTGGCAGGAACATTCAATGAAAGCCATTAACTGGCTTTACTATAATAAAGCAGGATTATAGTATTTAGGGCTGGCCTGGGTTACTGTAAAGACAGTGATGTGGTTAGATGACTGGATCCAGATCCTACTTACCAGGGATTTCGGCATCTTATAGTATCCTGTTGCAAGAGGATATTAGGGGCAGCTGGTTGCTAAAGAAGGGTGTAATAAAACATGAAAGGAAATCCTGCAATTTCTTTTAGCATAAAATTAATTTTTTTTTTCTTGTGAGGTCCTGTATGGATTTTGCAGGGATTTTGCAATTTATCCCTTCTGAGAGAGATTCTGCAGCATTCCCGTTAGGCTGTTTCTTCTCTGTGAATAGAAGTTGAGAAGTTATTTTATACCACTTCACATCCTTGGAAATACCTATCTAAAAAATGAGCTTATTTTCATTATGTTTTGATCTCATTAGTCTTCTCAGGACATGACACTTTTATGTCTGCTGGTTTACTTTTCAATGGAATTGTCATCATCTGTTCTTTCCTCCTTCATTTTTGGTCTCAGTGTTGTTTTGTCAGAGAATAGGCATGATTAGTTCCTTTCGTTGCCAAAGAATTACTTTATGGTAGCTCAGGATTTGACAACCAGATGAATCTGATGCATGTCTGAGCTGTCACTGGGTGGGAAGAGACCCTGCTCCTTCCCTAGCCTGGGACATACGCTGCTGCCAGGTTCCTTGTGCCAGCACTAGTAACCATGTGACGATACAGTGAATGGATAGAGCTTTTGCCTTCCTCCTGAAGTTAATTAAGCAAATATTCAAGTTGACATATGTCTGTGTTGGTATTATGAGTGGTCCTAGTCCTGTCACTTGCATTTAAGTCTGTGTGTAACTCTCTACAGGATCAGTACTGTATATGCTGTGTGTTTTCCTTAAGATAGCGTTAGCAACTAAGTGGCCTTTTTTCTGTCCTCATCCTAAAATGGTTCTTGGATGCTAACCATCTATTCTGGCTTTGAAAGAATTACAGGACTGGATCAGTATTATATATGGGTGATTGAGTGTTAATGCAAAAAAAGAGTTGGCTGGGCCCTTCATTCTGCACTGCATGTTTGGTACCTTCTAGTTTCTTATTCCTCATCAGTGAGGATAGCAGGAATTCATGATCGGTTAGGTCAGTTTATTTAATGCAAAGCAAGCTAAAAAAAAAAAAATAAAATCCAGTAGTTCCACAGATTTTGTACTTTGTGGCAGGGAGAAGAAAGATGTGTCACATAAATGGTTTTCAGGTACAGGGTTTCATGACCTGCCATTGCTATGCCTCTGACTAAACCAGACACGTGGACAGCCATTTTTAATTCACTCAGAAATGCATCAGAAACCACAACCTTTCCATACAAATCCACATAAGTTGGACAAGCAGTTTCCATGCTGTTGTGTTGTCTGTCACAATATGATTTGCATGAATTAATAGTATTGAGATTACTTTACACGTTCACATTCACAGATTAGCACAAGCTGTTTGTTGTTTTTCTGGACACTGATTCCTCCAGAAGTATTTTGAGAAGTAGAGTAAGGTTTGCATATGTATCTTAAACTGCTGGAAGGCTCCTGGATTCCTGAATCTTTTCAGCCCTTCAACCTGTCAGAGATCTGCAGTATTTTTTTCCCTTTTTCTTTTCCTCTTTTTTTTTTTTTTTTTTTCCCTTGGAAGCAGCTCTGCTTCCCTCTCTCACTCTCTTGTAAGTAGATTGGAAAAACAAGCACTAAGCTCTGGAGATAAACTATTATTTCTGCGACCCATATTTTAAAGTGTTAGGAAGAACCAAAAGCCAACCCTTTGCTACAGAAACAGCGTGCAAGCGACAGGTGTTCTGATTCTGTCAGTCAAAGACAAATCTTTTCATGGTAGAACTCTCCTCTTATCCTGTACCTTTCTTTCAGCTCTCCTTTACTGCAGCTTCCTGCATTGCCTCAGTTAAAAAAAAAAAAAGGTACACATACATACATGTTTGTACAGTTGCGGTGGGTTAACTTCGGCTGCATGCCACATGCCCACCAAACCTGCGCTATCATTCTCACAGGGGTGAGAAAAAGGCTTGCGGGTTGAGATAAGGACAGGGACATATCACTTTCCAGTTACCTTCATGAGCGAAACACACTTGGGGAAATTAATTCTATTTATTGCTAATGAAATGAGAGTAGGATAATGAGAAATCTAAAAATACCTTCCCCCACCCCTCTCTTCTTCCTATGCTCAACTTAGTTTTCTCTACCTCCTCCTCCAAGTGGTGCAGGGGGTTGGGGTCAGTTTATCACACATTGTTTCTGCTGTTCCTTCCTCCTCAAAAGAAGCACTCTTCACACTCTTTCCTTGCTTCAGCCTGGGGTCCCTCCCACAGGAGACAGTACTCCAAAATTCCTCCAACAGACTACAGTTCTTCATTAACTGCTTCGGTGTGAATCCCTTCCATAGGGCACAGTCCTGCAGGAACAGACTTCTCCAGCACAGGTTCCTCTTTCCACTGGGCCACAGGTCCTGCCAGAAGTGTGCTCCAGTGGGGACTTCCCATGGGGTCACAGCCCTGCTCTGGCATGCAGTCCTCCTACAGAGGTGTTAATCACTGTTACTGATGGGCTTGGTCTTGGTCAGCAATGGATCCATCTTGCAATCAGCTGGCATTAGCTCTGTCGGACACAGGAGAAGCTTATAGTAACTTCTCACAAGAAGCCACCCCTGTTGCCCCTCGCTACCAAAACCTTGCCATGCAAACCCAGTACAGCACTGTAGGAAATCCAGATGCTTATAAAGTTAATGGAAATTTCCTTTGACTACAATGGGGATGGGACTTAAAGTGATGTGAAACTCTGGCTTTATCAAAAACTCTGTGGAACTTAGGTGGAAATTTCTAGCTGCAGGCTACTAGCACAAGCCTCATTCTCTGCAAAGCCATGGAAGTGGGCAGTACACAGATAACTTTTTAATTAATGACATCTGATAATAGGGTTCTGAAGGAGTTTGGTTTTCACAGCAGATACAGAAACAGTAAAGTAAATGTCACTTGAGTTTTACTGTGAGGTTTACAGTTAAGGCCACATGTCCCAGGAAGTTTTACACTGTGATATTGGAAACAGAGGGCAAAGGCTTTTCATATGTATTCATATGATAAAATTCACTGCTTATCATTGGTTAGGATGAGGTTTATAACACTCATTCTTTGTGACAGAAGGCTAGAAGTCCTTCATGATGGGCAGCAGAGTTGTCTATGAGATTTTTAGCCCAATGGCTAGACAGTGTCTGTGACAAGATGTTTTGGTGCCTTATGGGAAAAAAATGCTTCTATTGCATGCTCAAAATCAGGAAGCTTTTCAGAGCACAGTAGCTGAAAAGCTTCAATATCTCCTTCTGGGAGATGTTGATGTGTAACTAAAATCTCTCCCTAGTCAGAAGAAACTATATACTTATGATTGGAACATCGGAACTTCAAAATAGTCAAGAACCACAAACTAGGACCCCTGAATCTGTTCTTCTCACACCTCCCAAATCATAACCATAAAATCAAACGTCTCTTTGCCTCACATCCTGATTGAAACATCTTAATTCTTACTCCAGGTCCCAACTGCTTTCAGCTCTGCCCAGAAGACAAAGAAGTGAAGTCCAAAGTGAAAGGCAGCATGTTTATTTCTTCAAGATATCCAGGATGATGCATTTGACACCTGGTTTTCCATCAAGATCTTTGGCCAAACCAAAGAAACCATATAGTTGTGAGACAGATGATTTGAGCAGAACAATGCTTTGACTTAATTCAGCCAGAAGTTATTGGCTTGGTACAAGACTAAAATTCTTTGGCCTGTTCTTGCAGGAATAAGATTAGCTAACCAGGCAGTCTTTTCTGTCCTTTAATTTCAGGCATCTGAACTGTTACCTATCTGCCCTGCAAAGAAAAAAAAAATATTGCCGGAGGTATTAAATTGCTTGTGCTGATTTCTAGAAGTAAAAGTTGAGTGTAGTCAGAGAAATCAGTGCAGCCAGAAAACCTTTGCCTGAACACCCAGACTCAGCATATGAAATTCACATTATAGTAAAAAAATATGTGTCCAATGCAGAAGGTGTCAGGCCATAGAAATGAGTATTTTAATAGAAACTCATTTTATTTCTATCTCTGAATGACTAACAACTGTTACCTTCTAGTAACGTAAATAACATCCATTACAGTCAATTTTCTCTTCTTCTCCTGTTCAGTTCTGATGACCACATGTTGCCTCCTATTTTGTTAAGCCCCTAGATACATAGCTTGTTGTGCTGCTAAAAGCCTTCTCATTGCTTGATGAGATCTGTGCTGACAGCCTGTAGGTACTTCTGGTAGTAATGTCTTGCCACAGAAGTACCTATGATTCTAGTATGTGTGTCTGCTCTGAGATCAGCAAAAGCATTTTTCAGTCCTAGCACCAGCCAGGATAGCTTGGATCTCCAGACAGTGTAACTGAGCCCTGCCCCGTCCAAGACAATGGGAATAAGTACAGGAAGTTCCTTTTCATCAGGGAACAGAACCCAGGGTTCTTCTTTCTCTGTCTGCATGACTATTTTTTTTTCTTGTTTCTGTGAAAATTAATACAGCTTCAGTCTGAAGGACAGTAACACTTCTTTCATCATCTTGATGGTTTGGGCACTCAGTTGTCATTCAAGGCTTTTGATCCTTTCAAACAAAAGAAGGAGCAGCATCAGGTTTCTCAAGGGGCACTGTCAGAGCTCTAACCATTGTAGAGAAAGGTGAAGTAGCAGCAAGAGTCAATACTGCTATGTTTTTTTAAAAAATAGGTTTATTTTGGAGAGAATTCTTGGCTAAGGTACTCAAAGCAAGAACTGACACCTGACCACAAAAGGTAAACATTTCATCACCGTAGTCTTTGGTGTCTTTCTACTGGTTAGCCCTTGGTAGTTCTTGTATGCCGTTACTTGAAGATGCCAACCAATTGGCATCTAACTGTACTCACACAATGCGTAAGGATACAGAACCTGTCCATGTGTTCCAGATTCCATTCCAGGAGCTGGTTGCAGATAGATCAGCAGTACTTTACAGCTCAGACACACAACATCTGTCTCTGCCCTTGCAGGAGGACTGGGTGTGCGTCCCACTCACCTCTGTGATCAGTTGTGTATAGGAATACGGCCCCATGTCTCTCCACATTGGCCTGGTTTCCATGAAATAATAAATAAAAGAAGTCAAACTGCCAGAAGTAATAGTTAGCAGTTAGAGGCCTAACAGGAAACTCTACCAGCAGCATTTTTGCTGCAGAAGAAAGAAGTCTGTGCATGCTAAGTCTTTTCCTCCTTTCAGATTCGGGCTGTCGTGATGGAGTTTTTTCTTGCTGCTATCTAATCCAGCTCTTAGGTCTTGTATTTCTGTTGCATTACCATCTGCTGGATAAAACTTCCCTCAAAGTCAGCTTTTGCCATACGTACCATTGCAGCATGTCTCTCCATCTTTGAAATAAGTCCAAAGTCTGTGTAGAGATGTCTGCAGAAACGTGGAACTATTTTGTAAATCTGACTAGATATAGGGTAATTTTTAGCTGCAGCTAGAATGACTGTAAAGCTTAAGTTTGAAAAAGTATCTGGGCAAAGAAACAATATATGATCCCAAAAACAAGAAGGATGCCATTCACTGTGTATCTGAAGGACATCTGCCTTTCTAAGCATTGTTTACTTAACTCATCAAGAAATAAATGTGCCTGTTCAGTCTTTAAAAGTGGGGCTTTTTTTCTCTTAGGTACCTGATTCAGAGTTTACCTGGAAAAAAGATGGGATTTAATTATTTCCTCTTCTAGAATTTTTTCTTTTACCTTTTTTTTTCCTAGGGATAATGTTGGCTTTCCTTTGAAGTCTATTGTTTTCTTAAGTTCTGTCTTTCTCAAGCTCAATGGTGACATACTTTGGCAGATTTCTGGTGCTTTGAGGTCTTTAATCTGTATGCCTTTTCCATAATAATATTAAAAGCAAAATCCAGATTTATCTTAAAGCAAGGAACTAATTTCCTTCAAATTATTTGGCCCATCTTCTGTATTAAATGCAGTACATAGCAGGTGTGTTGCAAGAATGCAGTATGTTCATGGAGATCAAATGCTCTTCGGGATTGCAAAACCTAGCCTGACTCTTCTATTATTTTCAAAAATCTATCTGAAGAAATCTGCTTATTTGTTTGAATTTTTTTTTTCTCTCAGTGGATATTCTCATCCTCCTTTATTAGTACCAACACTGCCAAAGTGTTCTCAGAGACTCTGAACATGTTTGCAATTATTTATTTGTTGACAATGCAGTTTAATGCTGAGAAACATTTCTGCTATAGGCATTACAGCAGTTAATGTCACTAACACTCAAGGCTTTTAATCAGCACAAGCTGATGCTTTGCTTGAGGTTAGTACTCTTGGCGTATGGCAATTTCCAGAATTCAAGGTCAGAAAGGATCACTAGATCAACTAGTCTGCTCCTGTCAAATTTCATTCCCCCTGGACTCACAAGTGCCTTCCAGCAAGGCACGCACTCCTCTCTGCTTCATTGCATAAGAGTGAAGGTCTTCCCATATCAGATCAAATGTCCTTCTTGTCTGATGTCTTACCTCTCACATGGGCCATAATCCAGTATTGAAACAAATGTGTAGCAGAGCAAAAACTTGTGTTTCCTCATGGGATACTACTTCATCTCTGAATATTAGTACTCTGACCATTTTCCAGTTCAGGATCCTCCTAAGATGGACACAGTTTTAGAGTTTAACATGAATTTTGGCACTTAAGTGGATTGTTTTCCTTAAGCCCATTCCTCACTTTCTCATCAGTTAATGTAGAGTTTCAGTATCCACAATGTGCTGTGGTAGGGTTTTTTTTTCACTTCCTCCCTCGGTAGTGTAAATATTTTACTTTGTTTACACTATGCTTCTCCCCCTTGGTTTGTTTAAAACTTTCTCCATTAGCCTAAGCAAGCCATTAGTACGCAGAATTTTTATGTGCCTACACTTGTGCGTTGTCATCAAGTCACAGAGCAAACACACTAACCCTGAAGTGTCAGCACTACTTTTCTCAGGCTTATTAAGGCTTGCTCTACCTGTTCTCCAGGCTATTAAACAAGCCACCTTCTCTCCAAAGCCATGGAACTGTGGCTGTGAGCTGGTGCCTAAGTTAGGTATGATCTTTTTCTTGGGAGTTGGCTCAAGAGTGGTGTACACTGTGTGGAGACAGAGTAAGCTCATGTCTGGTTGCGGAGTGCTGTTGCAAGTCTCACTGATGTGTTTCTCTGTAGCTCTTAAATAATTTGGTACTTTTCTCTGTCCTCCCAGATTTCAAAATGCTACTACAAAAGTCTAAACCCTGGAATATCCATCCATCTGTAGGTGAAAGGTAACCTTTTCCCAGTATACACATTCAAGGACTGCATTCATCTTTTCAGCTGTAGCATTGTGCTGGTATGTTATGCACAGCTGTACACTGTATGTGCACAGCTATATACAGCCTACACAGCTTTATGTAGTGTTAGCTGTGTCCTGATACGATGGAAGTAACTAGACTTTGGTTTATCACAGATACAACCACGTGCTCTTTCATTATCTAGGACTGTAATTAGAAGGTCATGTCTAGAGGTAGCACCAATTCTTCATAAAAGGTTTTGTTTCATGCAGTGTGGTGTTGCTGTGCCATTATCTCCTGATCTGTAGTGCATTAGTGATGACAACATCACATAAGCTCTGGAGTTTTCTCTGAAGGTATTGTAATTACTCAAAATATTGTTTATGACTTTTTTTGTTAGTCTTTCTTTCTTCTAAGAGATATCGGAGAGGACTTGCACTTAACCTTTGCTACGCTTGCTTTTGTGGGAGTGTTGTTTCCTTTTTGGTGTGTGAACTCCTGAGGGACGCTGCTCCTCCCTAACTACTTGTGAAGAGTCTAAACTGGAAGGAACTCAAAAGGATAGCTTCCTTTTTACAGTGTTTGTCTCTATGGATATTACTCTTAAGAAACCTTTTCTCTGATCATAATGACTGTTTAGAATGTGTATATTTTTAGTTTAGATTTGCTAACTATAGTATTGATTTCATCAGGCTTTTGATAATATTTTTATTATGACTTACTTCCTCTCTCTCTTCCTCCCTGTCCAGACACACACAGACTTTTCGTCCTCTGAGCTTCTGATGAAAAACTGCTGCCCACATGTTTCTTGTGTGGTCTGTAATCATAAGCTGTATTTCTTAAATGTTTGCTTATCTTTATGGTTGTATGAAAATTATGCAGTTAAGAGATAAAAACATTCATACCTCCATTATGTGTGAGAAAATGACAGCACTTTGAGATGTCACAAGGAAGCTGCATAGGCAAGTTAGCATTGGATACAATACTACAAAAGATATAAATCCACACTAGGATTGTATTGTAACCCAAACTTTGAGAATCCCTAATTTAAAAAGGGAAAAACAAAAAAAAAAAAAAAAACCAAAAAACCAAAAAAGCAAAAACAACCAACAGAAAGAAAAAAATGTGTAATTCCTGCAATTTATCTTAAGGTGTGGCACTAAAAGACAATTCTTTCTTTCTTTCTTACAAGCAGGAGGTTAATCAAGCAGTCAAGATCTAGAGCTTAAATGTGTAATAGGATTCAAGAATTCAAGTGCTTCAAGCCCTTTCAGAGAAATCCCATCTCAATGCTCCTGTTTTCTCTAGCTATGAAGACTATGAAGAGACCATTTCCCCACCCCCCCCACCCCTCCCAAATTTCAAAGATCTGTTCAATGGGCAGCATAAAACCAGAATATATTTATTATTATGCAAACCTCTCTACACTTGACTCTGCCCTCTAGAAGTCTAGAAGACTCAGTGTTCAAGACTGAGATGGATGTCTTCACACTGGCCACTTCTACTTTTAACAGTCATCTTTTAGTTTTTAAAATAAATACAAGGGATATTTTCTCTCTTTTGATGATCCTACCTTTTTGGATTACTTAATCATCTCAATCAGATGATGCTCCTATCCTGAGGAAATTCTCTACTGGGATGAAATTTGGCAGTACAAGTTTTTACAGAAGTCATTTCCTGGACTGAGGTGGAGCAGAATGGCATTCTGTCAGTTCTGATGTAGTGTCTCTTGGGGAAGATAGCCTTATGTAAATTTGAGTTGCTTATTGTAGGGAATGCACTGCTTTTATTAACCCTGGGACTGAGTCAGAGCAGTTTCCATTTGTGAACTGGAGAGCAGTAACCCAATTCCTCCCACATGTGGATGTTACACAGAGAAAGTGGGTCTTGATAGAGGACAAGGTCAAAGGTTATAGGCACTGCATGAAAAAAAAAGAAAAAAAGAACAATGAAAAACAAGCATTTAATTGGATTTTATCAGCAATGCCAAATGAATGCAGTGCCAGGAAACTTTACCTGCAGCTCTTCATTACAGTTCCTCTGTCAGAAAAACCTATGCTACTTTATCTGTACTGTTACTCGAGCAATGTCTCACAGCATCTGAGGTTGGGGCCACACATCCAGGATATTGTAAGTGTGTCACTGCCAAGTCTGTAAATACAGCTCATGTTTGTTGGCAGTTGTTCTGTCCATTAATATTACATCATCCCTAGACCAAACCCATGATAATGAAAACAGTTTCAGTCCAAGTAACTCAGCTTCTGACTTAAAAGTCCCCAATATGAAAGGTGACATCAGTCCACAGATGCCCTGTACTCTTAACAGCTTGCTTTCTTTTCCAGTACCTATCCTGTTTGGGAAGTTTTGAAAAAGATTCTAAAGTCAAGCTTCTTTTAAGCCAAATGAGATTGTTAAGGGCTCAGGTTCTTTCAAATCAGCACAGCTACCAAGTATCTTCTGTGGTTCTGTCTTTTTTGAGTATTCTGTGTCACCAGAACAGCACTACAACTCTTTGATCTCTGTTGATAAGAAACAAATGAAGGAGTTCAGTATTGTATTTCCATCAGCCTCTTTCAGTTTCTTCCTGTTTTATGCTAAATCCATGACCTTTTAACTCAGAACAGCCATGTTGCTCAATAATGGGAAAGTTCCACAACTTTCTGAATTGGTTTTTCAGCTTCATCGTTGTGTAATTCCTACACTTTGTTTTTAGCTAGACAAAGGTTCTGAGATTGCTGGAGCAGTCATTGCTCTGTCATTGGCAAAGTCCTCCAAACCCTCTTTTAGCTTTCCTAAGTCTCAGGCTTCCCCATAGAGTTCCTTGTTGCCTAAATTGCATGCAGTACTTTGTTTCAAGTCTTTCTCAAACTTAACATGAATTTCAGCATACTCTTGGTAGCTAGCTTTAAGTATACCATAAGATAATATTCTTCATAATTCTACTGCCTGCCATTAGCAAGTGGTACCATCAGTCCTTGCTCCTTGTGATTCCTCAAGAGGATGTTAATACAGGTGTTTGTAAGGACTAACTAAGGTGGGTGGCAAACTTCTTAATAACATTTCAGTGTCAAGTCAAAAAAAAGATGGCTTAAGACCAGCAAACATCTTAATATGGGAAAAGGTGTGATTAGTGTGTTTATGAAGGATCCCACCCTTTTTATTTTCATTAACCAAGAAAGCTGAGATGGTCATTTGCTCTGGGTGCTGGTTTTAACACCTTTAATATCTAATTGGTGATTTTCTTTCAAGACATAGTGCAGGAAATACATTTCACCATTTGGAAATGCTATTGGATTATAGTCACTGTTTTTGACTTCTTACATTTAGTCAATGACACTTTTTATTTTTGTTAGCATTCTTTTTCATTCTTTCTTGTTTCTCTTGTAAAATCAAGCAGTAGACTGAGAGCTTGGAACTATCTGAAGCTGCTCCTTCCTTCTTGTGAAGGGGGCGCATAAGTAGGAGAAGTCAGAAGTAGTCTCAGAAGTGAGGGATGTCTGAATCCAGGAAAGACAGTGACAGCAGTGGGGGAAAGTCTATTAGCACTCTCTGCATCTTTGTAATTGAGGGCAGTCTCTCCAGAGCTGTAGCAGGGTAAGGATTGAGTATCTGGGTACTCAGCCCAAGAAGGAGCAGAGGAGATGTAAAATGTTTCAATTGCTTATGTTACAAATGATATACTGATCGCAATTTTCATAATATAACAGGACTTCAGAGCAACACTGCATCATTCTAGGTGTTTTTCTAACCATCTCTATTTGACCTTTGTCATTTTGCTGCTATCTGTTACAGTAGCAGCTCTTGAACAAAGCTAGGTCATAAGGGCTCTGAAAGGCCTGGAGCAGAAAGCAGATTAATCACAATGTCTGCAGCATAATATATCAGAATTAAAATGACTATATAGTGAATTCAGTACTGTGAAGACATACTGAAAACAAAATCACATCAACAGGGATGTTGCCCCATTTAAAGTATTAATGAATCAATACATCTTCCACAGACACACTGAGTGTACACACAGATCACTGCATTTCTCCTTGTCAAGTTAAATCTACAAAAAAAGTCAGCAAAACCTAACATGCTGTTTTGGTTTAGACCTCAGAAAATATGCCACTAAGGCTATCCAATGTTCATAAAATGTCACAGAAAGTTCCAAAATGCCAGGTTTTTTAAACACCTGGATGAGAAATACAAGGTTTGTTAAATCTATTAATTCAAGTAAAGAGTTTCCAAATGCTGTTGAAACCTTATTATGGTCTCCAGGGCTCTAATATCCAGAAATCAAATCTCACTATTGATTTATTGTCTAAGTGAATGTGATCAAATGTAGTAGTAAGTCCTTCACAGGGCAAATGCAAAAAATATAAACCTGTAAGAAAAGAACTGATACTGTCATTTAAGTGAAGTTTGCTTGTTCAAGTATGGGCTTCTAGGTTTCATGTCAATGTCATGAGTATCCTGACAATGTCACCTACCAATTATGCTTTCATTAAGAAAAATTAGAAAGTTAGATTTTCCTGATATTAATAGGGTAAAAAAAAAGTCCTCTAAGGAACTCATAAGTTATATTTTACATAGAAATGAGTGTTCTTTGAGGACTGCGAAAAATCTGCCAACAGGGATCTTGATGGAAATTAGTAACCTCCCTTAAAAATGAATCAGAGCTGTAGATACTTATTGAATTAAATTAACTACAATTTGACAGTTTTCGTGCATCTTTCATCCAAACTTAAACGGAGCCTGGGAAATTTGTAAACAAACAATGAGGCAAACAAACAGCACTTTGTGAAATTCTAAAAGCTACATTTGTGAAATGGTGATACAACTGGGTGGTGATTGTGTTGACAGGGACTAACCTACTTACAGTCATGCCCGGTAGCCTGCTATTTTCCCAGAAGAAACTTTATGTTCTAATTATCTATTGTAATTTTTGCTCGCTTCTACTTTTTATTAACAGAAATCTTTCAGACATGTCTTTCAGACATGAACCAGTCCCTGCAAAGTCTTATTTACATCTTGCTAATGCATTGCAACTGCATACACTGTTACATACATGCCAGATTGCTTTTGTCATGACAACACAAAAAACCTTTTGATGTGTTTTGTAAACAGTTTTAGTCTAGTAGCATATCTGGTCACTTTAAGATGCTGTAGATATCCTTCTAAAGGAAACATGGCTCTAGTAGTCCCAAACTTCTGAGTGAGCTGAGAATCTATCAATTTTAAAACTAATCAGTTGTTTTTACACTTTCTTTTAAACAGGGTGAATGCGTATGAGAAACAGTGATATGAAGAAAGCTTCGCAAAGGTCATGTAAAGAAAAACTTGGCTAGTGGAGAGTCTCCTTCCAGAGTAGATTGCAGCCACTACCGGCCACTAAAGTAGCTGCTCAAGGTGAAAAATTATGACGGTACTCATAAGAACCTGCCTTTAAAGGTTGTTTTTCCTCATTGCCCAGTGCAGCGTAGAGACCAGTTGCCATGAAAAGGATGCAGTGCGTACAAACTGCTTCACATCTTTCCATAGCAACTGGAAAATGAGAATTGGTTTTCAGGCTGTTCGGATGCTCATCGAGGCGATATTTCCCCACTCCCCAGAAAGGGGCCGTGTTATCTAGAGGTGAGTTAGGGCAGTTAGCCCCGGGCAGCGGGAGGCATCAGAGCCGCAGGACGGATCCTCCGGGGAAAGGAGAAACGCGGCTTTAGCCGCGAAAACCTGACGCAGCCCTCCTGCGAGAGCGGCGGCGCTGCGTTAAGCCGGGGTACCGGGGAGGGGGAAAGCCGCCACCAGGGAGAGGGGCTGGGCTGCGGGAAGCTGAGCACTCTTCGGTTTCTCTACAGGTGATGGCCGCGCCGCTGCGGCCCGGAGCCCTCCGCACGGGAGCGGCGCGGCGTCGGCACAGCTAGCGTGCATCCATGGAGGGCAACAGCGCAGCGGAGGAGGAGGAGAGCGGGACCGGGCCCGGCGCCCCGCCACCGCCGCCGCCTCCCACCCCGGCCGCCCCCTGCGGCTTCAGCTCCTCCCTCTGCTTCAGCGCTTCCGCAGCCGAGCCGCAGGCCCCCGCTGCCGGGGGCCGGGTGGTGGAGAGTCAGTGGGAGATCAATAACGCCACCTGCCAGCCGGAGGAGGAGGAAGAAAAGGCAGTAGGGACTCTGGACCGTCCGGCGGAGGAACCCGACCTGGTCATCGAGGTGTCGGGACGTCGCATCCGAGCGCACAAGTCGGTGCTGGCGGCCAAGAGTGACTACTTTCGTGCCCGCGCCTCGCGGGACGTCCTGCGTGTGAAGGGAGTGAGCTATGGGGCATTGCGGCTCCTCATCGATTATGTGTACACAGCCCGCATGGGCGAGGTGCGGCACGACAACCTGGCTGAGGTGGTGAGCGGCGCCCGTGTTCTCCAAATGCCCTGTGCTCTGCACTGTGCCGCCGAGGCCATGCGTGCCCAGCTCCGCCTCAGCAACTGCTACCAGCTCCTCTGCCTGGCCAAGAAGCAGCGGCTGGCGGAGCTGCGAGAGGCTGCCTACCGCTTCATGAGCGATCACTACTTGGAGGTGCTGCGGGAGCCCAGTGTCTATGGCCGTCTCAGTGGTGCTGAGCGAGACCTTATCCTGCAGCGCCGCATGGAGGCTGGCCGGCCCTGCTTGCTGGTGGCTGAGGTCAGCGATGCTTTTGAGCGGCCAGGTGGCAGCAGCCGGCCACAGAGCCGGGAGAGCAGCAGACCACAGAGCCCCTCCTCCGTGGTGTCACTGGAGGAGAGTGGTTCCCTCATCCACTGCTACCAGGAAGCCAGTGGTGAGTGGAGGGTGCTGACGCGCCTGCCCGAGGAGGCCAATGCTAAGGGCTGCGCCATGTGTGTCCTCCACAACTACCTCTTCCTAGCAGGAGGCATCATGGCGGGGCCAGCAGGTGGTGAGTCCCGGGCCCGACTTTCTGACAAGGTCTTCTGTTACAACCCCCTAACTGATACTTGGAGCCAGGTGCGGCCACTGGCTCAGCCCCGCTCACAGCTGAAGCTGCTGGCCCTGGATGGTTACCTCTATGCTGTAGGCGGTGAGTGCCTCTTTACCGTGGAGAGGTATGACCCGCGGGCTGACCGCTGGAGCCCTGTGGCACCCCTGCCCAAGGGTGCCTTCGCCGTGGCTCATGAGGCCACCACCTGCAACGGGGAGATCTATGTATCAGGAGGCTCTCTGTTCTACCGCCTGCTCAAGTATGACCCCAAACGTGATGAGTGGCAGGAGTGCCCTTATAACAGCAGCCGCCGGCGCTCTGCTGACATGGTGGCCTTCAAGAGTTTCATCTATCGCTTTGACGTGAGCAGTGGCCGTGGTGGGGAGCAGGGCCCAGGTGGTGGGAGTGGCGGCGGTGTTGAAGTATTCCGGTACAATACAGTGGCCAAGCGCTGGAGCCAGTGTGCCAGCCTGCGGCCCACTGGTGGCCCCATCCAGCCCTTCCGCTGTGCCCCCTTGGGCAACACCATTTACTGTGTCAACCGGACTGGCACCCTCCGCTTCAACCTAGCCCAGGATGGTGAGGTAGAAGCAGATGGTGGGCTGAAGGGCACCTTCGAAGGAGAGCTTCTTAAAGCTCCGTTGGATGCCAAAGGTGTCCTCCTACCCTTTGTGCTCACCCTACCAGAGAGGCTAGACAAAACAGGGGACCAGGAGGGCTCTCTCTCACTGTGAGGCTCTGGCTTCCCGAGTGGGGAGCAGGATTGCAGCTGTGGGGGAACACAAACTCCCTCCTGCAGAGGGGACCCTCTCTGGCATGTTTGCAGAGAGAGGGGGCTCCCCTTTCCTCCTCTCTGCTCCTAGGATATTGAACCGGAGCTACTTGGTTGTAACGCATCTTGTGTTTGCTGCGCTTTGTGTGAAAAGCCAAGCACTTCAAAGGAAAAGCTGCTATAAAGGATGATCTCTGGATTATGTTTGTGCCAATTCCCAATCTGAGAAAAAAAAAAAGAACTTCTTTACAGCTGGATTTCTGAAAAATTCCTGACAACAGTGTCATAATGGGACATTTTTGTTAGTATTGGTTACATGTTTGCATGTAGTTGCAATCTGGTCTGGAGCCTTTTCTGCCATTTGTTTTCCTTCTTTCTGGGATGATAGGGATGGATAAAACCAGCATAGTTTAGCTCATTTGTTTTTATGTTAAACCAACTATTTCCTGTACTAGTAGAGTATAGGAAGAACATCTCCATCACAGCCCTTCATTTCTGGTGCAGTAGAGGGTTTAAGGAAGACGTGGCACTGTGTGGTCCCAGGAATTTCAGCCACAAATAATTTAACAGATACCAGACTTAAAGTTTTAAGTAACACAAATGTGTGCCACATGTTTATATTTGGAGCAAACAAAAATAAACAGAAAAAATGCAAGTTACCTTTTTAAAATGTGGCATATCAGGTATGAAATGTTGATATGTTCTTTATTTGAAACATACAATGGTTTCTTTCTAAAAAAGTCATAATTTTATTACCTTTTTATCAGAGATTTTAAATTATAACAGAAATGAACTGAAGCTGTTCAGACTGCAACTGATTGACATGGCCGTGTATGCCACTAAAATTGGGTGAATTACTTTGTACTTCAGCTGCTCTTTAACTGCAGGTCAAGGAAGATTAACTTAAACCAAATGTAAATTCTTTGAAACTGACTGCAGACAGTTTAAATATTTCACTGTATGTTAAGTATCCTGTGGCAAGAGGCTTTTCCAACTTACTGCAAGACCATAAGAAGACAACATGGAAAACAGGAATGCGCTACACATGTTGATTATACTGTGCACTAGCATGATGCTTTTTCCCTATCTTTTGGTTAAGAGACTGCTTTATTTATTTTGATCCAGTGATTGCTGTAATCAGTAACTCTTTATTAATTGCAGTATGCGCTGACAGCATACGCTGTCGTTGGAATTCTGAACCACCCAAGAGCTCTGTCTGTGGAGCAGCATCCTAATGAGATGAAACCATACAAAGCTTCTTGCTGCCTGTGGGAAGTGGGAGCATACTTTTTGTCATGTTACTCAGAACTGGAAAACTGTAAACCATCTAAACCATCTACACAGACAGACTATATTGAAAAGGGCACATGCATTAATTTTATACATTTTATATAAGAAAAAAATCAATAGGGAAGGCAAATATTTTATCTTTATGGTAAATCACTGAGAAACCTTTTCTGAAAAAAAAAAAAAAAAAAAACAACAATGTTTTTGCTGGTATATTGCTGTGTATTCAGCCTGGAACTGGCACACACTGTGGAAGGGAATTGTTTATATTCAAAGCTGTAGCATAGATTCATATTTTAGAATGACATAGGGACCTTACATCAAAGAAAGCAGATCTTTTTATGTTTTATTACAATTTTTCTGTTAAACAGGACATTAGTATTCCTATACATTATTGCTAGTTCCAAATGAAGGCAGCAGGCTCTGTCCTAAGTGACACTATGTTCACAAAAAGAATAGTGGAATTTATAGATACTTTTTTCCTTCACTTTCATGTGTTTGCTTTTTTTTTTTTTTTATTTTTTTTCTCTCTCTGTCTTGCATAGGGGTTTAATGCAGCTGAGCTGGTTAGCCATCCTGTAGAAAACAGTGGCCCATTCCTAAGATTTCTTAGTTAAGCAAGCCTGTTCCCTAATGGGCTACCTAAAGCATCAGCCAGGTAAGAGCTATAGGCCTGCAGAGTGTGATGCTTAACTTAGCCTCTGTATACGTTGGTGCAGTGGAATTTAATACCATTCACTGAATAATGGACTTAATTCGCAGACAAAAAATCTTGGAAATATTGACTCTAAATTAAATTACAGCATTGTAGCTTGAGCAGGAGAGAAAATCTGTGTTTGCCTTCAACATAATTTTTATGTTAACTGTGGAAGGTATTTCAAGCTGTGTAGTGAAACACTTAGGTGCATACTTAAACTAAAGACATGTGCATACTTGAACTAAAGACATATGCACTTGTCCAGATAAGGAACACACGGGGAAATGCCTGTTTTATCTTGGAACACAATACAATTTCATAGTTCAATATACTACATAGTATATAGTTCTTATACTACTACATAGTGATGAATCAAGCCAGCTGTTGCATTCCTATTAAGCATTTATTAAAATGAGTTTTGGGAAGTTATCATGATTTAAACTGCAAAAATATTGCACAGAGCTGTAGAACCATAGAATGGTTTGGGTTGGAAGAGACCTTAAAACTCATCTCAACCCCCTGCCATGGGTAAGGACACATTCCAGGACACCAGGTTGCTCAAAGCCCCCTTCACTCTAGTGTTAAGTGCTGCCAGGGGTGGGGCAGCAACAGCTTCTCTAGGCAACCCCTACCAGTGTCTCACTGCCCTCACAGGAAGGGATTTCCTCATGATATCTAATCTGAATCTCCCCTTTTTTAGGGTTCCAGTAAAGAATGAAATATATCCTTTATTCCAGCATTTTTTACTGTATGCCATGAAGAAATAAATTTGGAAATAATCTTTACAGTAATAACCATTCTGTGAACCTGCAGTGGTTAGTATTTTTGCTAGCTCCTATTATTAGAAAAGGTTGAATCAAATGCTTACCCGCTTTCATTGTTTACATTGTGTAAATGAGGGCAGGGTCTGGTCTTCATTAGTAGCTGTCTGTCAAACCTGTTTCCTTTGTGTGTTCTCTGCATAATCACAGCCTGATGATTAACAACAGAGACATGTTGCTAGCCAGGTTTCCTACTCTGTGGCCTCTCTTTCCTCCATGGTGAGCCTGAGGCAAGTTTGCTGAAAACTGTTTTTTTCTCCCAGATATATCTTCAGCATATCCAAAAGACCTCCACCAAACCTGGGTACTAACACCAGAATTTAGAAATTCAGCCCTTTGAAACCAACATTGTCATTCCAGAATTTTTCACAACCACTGTCCCTTTGACATGCAAGTTCCATACAGAAAAGCCCACCTCTGAGCAGTTACCCACCTATCAAGCTACTGCCTCAATGCCTTTGAGACTAGATGTGACCCTGAAGCTTCTTGTTTAGTATGGTTTTATGCTGCAAGCTAAAGGGCCAGCTCATTGCTCCCTCCCCCTCCAAATTGTATTTGCATATATTTTGCTTTTAAAGCAGAGCTATTTTATCTGATAACCCAAAGGCTGCTGTGTTTGCAAAGGAACATAAAATCTCAGAAATAATTGAGATAGTGGAATTCAAATCCTTATCCTCAGTGACTGATCTGAAACTAGCTGGAACGACATAGTCCTCTCTACATTCTTTCTTCTCCATGAATCTCCTTCTCTCACTTTTAATAGGATGTACAGAACAGTTTTTCTGCTTCCTCCCTCCTAGAGTCCTCCTGTTTTCATGGTCATCTGCCCCAGGATGCTGGCTTCAATTCCCTCAAGCTGAGTGTGGACTCAGGGCTTCCACTTCATGTGTGTATGTTCTTAAATCTAGATGACTAGAAGAAGAGTGTTGGGACCACCTCCTGTGGCTCTTTTTCAGGGATGCACCTCTTGCAAATGCTCCAAAAGTGCACATAGTCTTCTGCACAGCAAGTTCTGGGTAGATTCCAGGTTCCAGCTCTTTGGTGGGTAATTCAGGACACATATAATACATGTTACTGTAATTGGGCAAGTTTTCTTCTGGAGAAAGCTTTTCCAGGCTCTGTATTTTGGGTTGCCAGTCTGAGCAGGGACTCCAGGGGCTGCACTGAGAGGCCAAGCAAGTAATTGGGGTGCTTCTCATGGCTGACCTTGGTAAAGAGGCACTGACATGGAAATGCTGAAAACCTTCATCACATCTAAAAATAAATCCCTGTTTCAACATAGAAGCTAACCATCTTAGCAAATGCTAATAACAGATGGGACTTTCATATTTCGGTCATAAACAGAGACCTTAGTGGCAGCAAAGGCACATGTACAAATTCTGTTTACACTTGGAAACTAAGTCAAGGGAATAATTGGCAAAAGAGTAACCCTATTTGATCAAGACAGGTACTGTTAAGCAACAGGGGAAGGATGCTAATCGTACCCTATTTGTGAGTACAGTTGAGCAGTAGGTGATGTAAATTCTGTCTACAAAAAAATTCTTCGTAAGTAAGTACCTGGTAAAATTTAAAGTGATAAAAGAAGTATTCACATGAAAGCTGTAACTCTGCTGTGCAGTTTGATTAGCTCTCAGTGTTGTATTCCCATTACTGCTATTCATGAGCAGCTTTTGCTTTTCCAGCTTTCCCGGGTCCATTCCATTGACTGCCTCATAGTTGTGTTACCCTTCATTATTGCAGAGCTTGACAGTGGTACCAGGGTGATTTGCTTTGTGTCTGCACTGACATATAGTGCTTTCTACTTGAATGAACCTAGAAGACTTAGACAGAATTGCATCTTTGGGCTTTTGTTTTTCAGTGGCATTGCTCCTGGGAAGCTTAAGAAAGTACAAGAAGGGATATAGTGGTACCTTTGAGCAGTTGTAGTAGCAAGCATTTAATGAATTTGTTTTTTTGTCTGCCATTATTCTGTGTACTAAAGTTGCACTGGATTTAACAGAACATCTCTGTGTGGCTGTTAGGAGTATGAGCCTGGTATTATTGTAGCAAAATATGTTTTTATTTAAGTATATTTACTGCTTCAGCTCCTACTCTGAGATAATTAAATGCAAGTTTGTAATAGTTTCACACATTTAGTAGACTACCGGAACTATTCTGACTTTACATTGCTGCTAATAAAGGCAGAGATTGACACATAAGTTCAGTAAAATTGTGCACTCTAAATATTATAATCACACGCTTTTCATTTGCTTTGGCCTACTGAATGCTGAGAGCTGCTGGAACAAACCTCTTCATAGCAGGAATCAGCAGGTGTGCTGGTTTTGGCTGGGGTAGAGTTAAATTTTCTTTATAGTAGCTGGTATGGGGCTATGTTTTGGATCTGTGCTGATAACACAGGGATATTTTGGCTCTTACACAGAGACAAGGTCTTTTCTGCTCCTCACCCCACCAGCGAGGAGGCTGGGGGTGCACAAAGAGTTGGTAGGGGTCACAACCAGAACAGCTGACCCCAAGTAGCCCAAGGGATATTCCAGACTATGTGGCGTCATGCTCAGAATATAAAGAGGAGGAGGAAGAAGGAAGGTGAGGGGGGGAACGTTTGGAGTTGCAGCATTTGTCTTCCCAAGTAACCCTTATGTGTGGTGGAGCCCTGCTTTCCTGGAGATGGCTGAACACCTGCCTGGCAATGGGAGTGGCAAATGAATTTTTCCTTTGCTTTGCTTGTGCGTTGAGCTTTTGTCTTCATCTCAACCCACAAGTTTTTTCACTTCTACTTTTTGATTTTCTCCCCTATTCCAGAGGAGGTGAGTGAGTGAGCGTCTTTTGGAGCTGAGTTGCCAGCTGCGGTTAAACCAGGACAGCAGGCTATTTTGGAGGCCCTCTACCTTTCATAGACTAATTAGAGGGAAGAACAGGAGCTTGAGGCAGAGGGATAGAAGAGAAGCATTAGGAGCCAAAAAAATTCCAACTCTATACCAAGCTGAAACAAGCCGTAAGGAAGGGGAACCAGAGTTACTACTTGAGTCTTGATGACTACAGGCACAGATTTTTTCAAATGTTTCCTAAACAGCCGGAGTTTTTTCTAATTATGTTGTTACTGTTACCATTTTGCACCTACAACTCAAACAACCACAATTGTTTCAGTTGTTTAAGAAACTACTTTTTGCCGTGTCTTGTGCTTTCTTTTATGTCTTAGTGGATAAATCTTGGGCAAATTCGTGAAATCCTGAAGTAACAATGTTGATGCTGCCTCTGACAAGAGATTAATTCAAATGCTTTAGACACTGTTCACAATTCCGATGAATTATATGTGTAACTGATGTATTAACAGTTTCATTTTTGAAGTATATATGGGTAGAGCTTTTTATGTACTCAGACTTGCGCTGTAATAAAATAAATACATACAAAAACCTTGTTTTCCTCCTTAGGGATTTCTGTGTAACTTATGCTTTTTCTTTATTGTCTATCCAATCAGTTACAGTATTGTATTTGTTCTTATTAAAAAAAAAAAAAGAATTATATGAATAATCACAAAAGTAAAATGTTTAGGAAGTACGTCTAAGGCCAAGCAAAAGTGAGTCTTCGTGTTACAGTTCTCTGGGTATTTGGAACGTCAGATTAGTGTAAACTTCAGTTAATTTTCCTTTCTTTCTTTTATCTTTTTCTTGTCAGTATGTTTAAGTACATTATTTATAAAAGTTACCTGTAGTTTTTCCCAGGATACTCTCCCATCTTATGTCACGTCAGATTTTTGTCTGGAGTAGAGTTACAGCAGTGTAAGTAAAAGCAGAATCAAACATAACTTGAATTTTAGACTTTATCTCCTACATATATTTTCATCAGATAGCTTGCTTGAAATGAAATCATATCACCTACCTGAAAACTCCACAATGTCTAGAGAGAGCAGGTGGGGTTGGACCTGCTGTTGTTTCCATTACTTCCTTAGCTACCCCAACACACAAGCTCTACCTGTTTCAGCTTTCTTAAATTTTCTTGAGAATGGCCAAATTCTGCCACTGGTTAAGGCAGGGTAAATCTGGAATACCTCAACCAAACCTCTTAGACTGTGAGAAAACATGTTCCATTCAGCCACAGAGTTTGGAGTCTCTTGTAACTTACTGCGGGCCTTCACTGGAAAAGAGAAAAGCTCAGATAAGAGTAAAACTCAGGCAGTCACTAACACGAACGTGGTGGGGATTTTATTTTTTTTTTTAACTTCACTTGCATGTAAATTCTGTAACTATGTTATTTTTCTCTGTGCTGAGAACTAGACACTGGGAAACTTAGTGTCAACAAAATTTTATCTCAGTATATACTCCTGCTTGTTTCCTTCACCATTTTGGATCTACATCTCTCCAGATGCTTGGGCCCCAGGCTCAGGCTTCAGGTGTATCCAGAGTCTGGTAAATGATGTGGCTGGGTCCAGTAGTTTGTGTCATGTCACAAGATTAATTTTCCAGTTCTCCAACACTGAAACCACCAGTTGTAGCACAAAGGACTCAGCTTTCAAAGTCCTCTCAGTTTGGGCGTGGAGGATCCTCCATTATCATCTATTTCCAGGTAAAATGCCTGTGTTAGCATTTCTGTTTGTATATTTGACTTCAAGGATTACAAAACATTTCTTATGAAAACATATAGAGGTAGATGGTATTGACTTGCATTACCCTAGAGAAGTCTTGCTGGAAAGGCAAATCTGCTTCAGTCCCTAGGGAGCACAATCAGAGTTGTCATGTATACCTGAGAACTTCCGTGTCATACCTAGCAATTGTCTACGGTGCAAAACAATGCGGTTGCAAAACTGGAGACACAAATGTGATGCATGGACCACACAGTCGATAAAGAATTGGCTGGATGGCTGCATGCAGAGAGCTGCGGTTAACTACTCAGTTTCCAGCTGGAGATGGGTAATGAGTGGTGTCCCTTGGGAGTCAGTGTTGGGGCCGATCCTGTTCAACATCTTTGTCAGCAACATGGACAGTGGGATTGATGCACCCTCAGCTAGTTTGCCAATGACACCAAGCTGTGTGGTTCAGTTGACATGCTGGAGGAAAGGAATGGCATCCAGTGGGACCTTGACATGCTTGTGAGGTGGGCTGATGCTTGGGGGTGTTGGTTGATGAGAAATTTAACATGAGCCAGCAGTGTATATTCACAGCCCAGAAGGCCAACTGTATCCTGAGCTGCATCAAAAGAAGCGTGACCAGCAGGTCAAAGGAGGTGATCCTGCCTCTCTGTTCTTGTGAGACACCACTAGGAGTATTGTGTACAGTTCTGATGTTCTCAACATAAGAAAGACATGGAACTGTTGGAACAAGTCCAGAAGAGTGCCATGAGGATGATCAGGGGGCTGGAGCACCTCCTGTATGAAGATAAGATGAGAAAGTTGGGTGTGTTCAGCCTAGAGAAGAGAAGGCTCTTTGGAGACCTCACGGCAGCCTTCTAATATCTGAAGGGGACCTATAAGGATGCTGGGGAGGGACTCTTCATGAGGGGCTGTAGTGGTAGGACAAGGGGTAACAAGTTCAAACTTAAATAGGGGAAGTTTAGATTGGGTATGAGGAAGAAATTCTTTACTGTGAGGGTGGTGAGGTACTGAAATTGGTTGCCCAAAGAAGTGGTAAATGCTCCATCCTTGGAAGTGTTCAAAGCCAGGTTGGACAGAGCCTTGGGTGATACGGTCTAGTGTGAGGCATCCCTGCCTGTGGTAGCAGGGTTGGAACTAGATGATCTTCAGGTCCTTTCAAACCCTAACTATTCTATGACTCTAATACTATCTTCAAACCTGTGTTTACAGCCTGCGGACAGATTCACCCATGGGGGTGGGAACAAACGCAACTCAAATTAGTAACTAGCAGTACTGGGACCATGCCTAGAAACAAATCCGATTTTTGTTTCAAGGCTGTGCATTGTAGGCACCTGTAAACATAAAAGAACTCATAGACTAAACAAAACCATGTGTCTAAAAGTGGATCAGGGAGCAGTAAGCATTTATTTCTCAGATATGACAGTACCTGCAGGCTCTATTTTTAAATAAGCGTGAAAAGCATCTGCATCTCATAAATACCACCAGGAGCAATTATTACTGAGTCAGCTCAGCTGCGAGTGGAGGGGATGGGGTGTGATCTGACAGCTGGGACACCTGCTTGTCAGGGCACTCCAGCAGTTATCAGTCACAGAAAGGAGCTGAGTAAGTGAGTTTTCTCTGAATTAGTGCTGTCTGATTTTGTCTGGCAGCTCTTGGAAGTCCTTGGAAAGGAAAGAGAAGACAACACACACTTGATGGTGTATACCATGCCCTTCATTGCTGTGCTCTCAGTGTACTGGCAGCATGAGTTCTCAATGAATTCTCCAGTTCCCCAGTGAGTAGGTTGTTCATGGATAGTTCTGAAGGTGATCTCTTTTTCCTCTTCTTTATTTTTTTTTTTTTCCTTTTTTCTTTCTGTTTTCCTTTATTTTTTATTCCTCCTTTTTTATTTCAGGTCATCCTGTCTCCTTCTCCTTCCTCTTTTTCACCCTTCCCTCCTCCATGCCGCAATTGCGTTTATTACTTAGGTGAGACAGATTTCTCAGATGTTACTCAGTTTTCTCTCTCTGCTTGAATGTTCCAATAGGTCATACGGGAGGGGTTGTGAATTTGGAAAAATTACCTATTGGAAACCAAACTCCTTTTTCTTTCCTCAGGAGGCAGGCTTTCCTTCCTTAGCCTGCTATTTTTTTCCCTTAATAAAGCCCTTAGTTTCTAGATGAAGTGGGGAAGATTTAATTCATCTGCTTCTTGGCAGAAAGGTACAATAAACCAGGAGCTATTTGCTTCCTCAGGTAATAGAGCTATGAGCAATTAAATTATTCACAATACAGACTTAGGGAAACAGTTTTACAGTCTATGTTAAGCTTACTTATGCTTTTATTCACTGCACACTGCAGCCACAAGAAAAAGTAACTGCAGGATTAAGGGATTGACCACGTAGGAGGGTTATGAGTAATGAAGTAAGAACATAAACTTCTGTAGAATTCAGTTAATTCCCACACTATTTAAAATGTATTATTTCCATTGTTGGGTCCTAATTTATTAATAGCTTGTTAGTGCATTACATGTGAAGGGGGATGTTGCTTGTCCCCCCTGATGTTTTGCATTTCTTTGCACATGTGAAAAAATGACTGCAGAGTTTTTAAGTAGAAAATCTGTAGCAACTTTTACCCATTCTGCATGGGTAAATGAATCTGTCATCTGCAATGATGGATTATGTCACTTACATAGTTTTCTAATTAAAAAAAAGCTGAATCTTGATTAGAATCAGAGGAACAAAAGCTGAGATTAATAATAACTTTAGGGAATGCAAGTAAGACAACCAATTTTTTCTGCCATTACCAGTCTGCTTTTAGGTCATAATGAAGTTCTAAGCAGGCAGAGAGCCATCTTAATGTGATTTAAGCTGTTGGGAAAACTCAAAATCACACAGGTCCATAAGAGATCTCCTGGCCTGGGACCAGTGTGGTTTGGGAATAATCATCGGCTAATTGAGAGAAGCTGAACCTCTTTTGTGTTCTTACTCTCGTTTTGTGTTCCTTTTGAAAGCAAATAGTGTATGATTTGATAGAATAACTTGGAAGTACAGTACTCTATCACCCTATCCTAAAACAAAATGTTAAAATACTAATGGCAATAAAATTAAAGAAACCCCTTAATTCATCTGCATCTTCCTTCATATCACCTTGTAAGGCACTAATTCAATTAAGTGCTATTGGAATGTAGATTCTGGCTATGTCCAACTGGTTTGCCTTTCCCAGTGTTGGAGTATAAAGTATGTGAATACTGAATATTGACTTACATAATGTTTATTTGAAAAGGCCAGTCCATACAAGTGTAGCTGTCTCTCATACAGCTGACTGATGCGTTAGTGGCAAGGAGCACAACCTGCCATTTAACTTAAAGCTCTTGCTGTCTTTGCAACGTTAGACTTTTCAAACAGATTGTCAGCATACAGTCATATATCTGTACACTGGTCACTATATACGCCTATATTATGTTTTTATCTTAGTCTAGAAAGGTCATTGTGCCTCCAAGCAAGAAGAGAAAGGAGCAGAGGCTGCTCACCTAATACTCCCTGTTGTAAGCGATGACTGGAAGGACATGGTGAACACAACTTATTCTGGCTCCCACTGCTTTCCCGAGCAGACTGCCTGGCTCAGTGCCCTCAGAATGGTGTGAAGCTGTATATTCCCTCTCCCAAGTACAAGAGAGTCGCAGCAACTCAGTTCTTACTTGTTTGTAGGTCTCCGGGGAAAGCACAGTTCCAGGCTTTCTCTTACTCAAATTACAAGGCTGCCCTTCATTCCCAAGAGCCAAGAAAATAGCTCAGCTTACATGTGGTAAAAAAGAGCTTGTAAAAGAAGTTATTTCTGAAGGGGCAGCAAAAAAAAAAATCAGTATTTGCATTGGCTACTCTTGATGTTGCTACTGTATTTCAAACAGCTGTAATATATACTGTAGGTTTCCTCATCAGCCCCAAGGCTTCCTAACAGTTGACCTAAATGTGAAGGGATCCAGGCAGTAGATTCACTTCTGATCTTGCCCTGCTCTCTGAGGGTACTGGGAAAGGCAAATGAACCCACCCAGTTGAGCTGACTGCAGGAGTTCATCTTTCAGAGCTACGCAGAGATCCTTTGCATTGCTAATGGCAGCAGAGAGGCAAGAAGGTGCATGGAGCAAAAAGAGGCTTGAGAAAAGCATTCTCAGCAAGAGGACATCGTAGGTACAGATTACCTGGGAAACTGTTCCCTGGTACATTTTTTCTGACTCCTACATATGTGTGCACATTCTCAGTCTGAAAAAGGCATAATTGTATGAGCAATGACTTTTACAATTATGGAATTATGGCTGCTTTCTGCTGCACTTGCATTAGGAAAAAGTGACATCAGGAAAACTTGTTTTTATTTCTGGCTCTGCTATAAGCTTCCGTGTATTGCTGGGGAAAAGCTGTTTCAGTTTTCTCTGAAAAGTGGGGGTGGGGACAGAAGGAAAGTTGATTCATCCTGCCAGATAGTGGAAATTAAATCTTTTTTTTGTTTGCATCAGTACAGTAAAGCACCTTGGGAATGTTGATGTTACCAGAGAGAGCGTTATTTTACTGTTCAATTATTTTACTGTGTTTGCTCCATGTGAACAGAATGTTTTCTTGTTGAGCTGAACAGTGTATAAGTGGAGTGAAACTGTTCCTACTTTGTTCCCTATTTGTGACCTTTTTTCCCCCCAGACAGGACTCTCCTGGGCTCTGCAAATGCAACAGAATGCCTATACAGACATCCTTGGTGGAGAATCAATGTGAGTTACTACAAAGACATACACAATTCAGGAGTGATAATACTGCTGCTAAGGCCATTTCTCCACCTTCACCTCTTGCCCATGTAGTTTATACTGAGAAGGACACAGTCAGGAGAGAAGTGGGATGAAAAAGTAGAGCCTTCCCTCACAGTCTCTTCTCTGCTCCATTTATCTGAAATGACATTTAGTGCTTTGCAGCCTGCACGTAATTAAGGTTACAAATGATAAATTGTTAACTTTCTAACTTCAGCTTTTTAAGATTTTGGGGCTGTTAATGTCTTTGTCTGATGTTTAGCAATCAAAAGAGCTGTGCAGGTCATTAAGAGTCCTTTGGGTGAATTCAAACAGCTAGGACCTCCTTTCTTTTTCTCTTCTACATAAAGTCCTAAAAGGATGAAATTTCATTACAGCATTGAAGTGCTTCTTTCTGTAAACTTTATTATTATTATTATTTATTTTCCTGAAAAAAAGAAATCAAGTAATAAAGTTAAATCTCTAATATTATGGGGAAAGAAAAAACCAAACACACTCCCTGGAAAGGCTGCAGTCTCATCAGACTTCGTAGGTCTTGTCAAGGGCTTCAGATCTGGATACATGAAATCAAGAAAACAGTGCTGATTTGTGCTTCCTGAAAAATCTCCTTGCTGGGTTACTTTTGACAGTGTCTTTCCACGTGCAGTTGTAAGGATCTGAAGTTGTAAGGATCCCTACAATGTACTAGCCACCCCTGTGTCAAGATGTGTTAAACATTTTTGATAGTGTATTTCACTGAACGGTCAGTTTTTCCTTCTGCCAGCCAGCTGGTGATGGCCACAGCACCTCTGGTTTAACATTGCAAAACAAAGTATGGGGTAACCCTGGCAAGTTCCCCTCAACAATGCGGCAAATCCGTCCTCACCTAAACTAGCTATCAAGGGTACTTTGCTCCATTCTGAGGGCACAGTCTGCTTACTGAAATAGCTGCTTCCTGCAGTGCCTCTGTATACTGCTTACCTTTCCTTTCAAAACTGGAAACTTGGAGATCTCAAAGCTGGAAATCCTCTCAGATGCTGGCTTTTAACAAACGGTGGTACTTCTGGGTGTTGAAGCATCATGTGTAGCCTCTTGCATTCACCTCTGTAAGCTGTTTGGGAGGAGGGAAAACCCATGAAGAGGCATTACAGAGAGAATACTTATTATCAGTTTCCCCTTAGATCCACTTGCCATTTTTCTTCTGGGCAGCTGGCCTACATCTAGATTAAAGCCAAATATATCTGAGCATAGCTGGGACCTTTTCACAGTAAAGAAGGCATTTTCCTGCAGGCAGGATGGGGCTGCTGGAGACAGCCTGTTGATCCAAGCTGGCATTTCTGGTTATTACTTACTTTAGACTGATTATGCTTTCAGCAGAAACCCCACTTAGGAAACCACATAGTGTGCAGGTAATTAGAAACAGAACCTAGCACAAGCATTTTTGAAAGTTTAACACTGGGCTCTGAGTTTGTAAACAGAAAAGGCCTATGGCCCTGCTGTAAAATGCAGTTCCCCCAGTAAATTTCATGAAGGAAACAGACCACATTATTTTCTCTCTTCCCATATAGTCTTTCTTTTCTCTGTTTGTCTTTGATCTAAGAAAATGATGGGACAGCTCCTTTAATTAAGGGGCAGTAGGAAAAGATTTGTCTACAGGGCAATGTTCATGTTGACACTCAAAGCTAAGACTACAGGCTTGTTTTTTCCTCACCTTTTTATTCTATTTGGAAGAGCAAGACATTTTCCATATGACTCTTTCTTAAGGTTATAATGTACCTTGTTTTAAAGGATACCTTCCCTCTCTACTCCTACCCTCCCTCCAGGAGTTTGTGCCTAGGCAGACCGCACACACAAGACACTTTCTGTTTTATTCTCTGGTGTTTTTATGGGCACAGCACCAGTGGTAATAATTTACATAATTATATATAAGAACCATAAATTTCACTTCTATGTCTGTTGTTAAGTAACTATGATTTCAGTAATTTCCTTGGCTTCTGTGTTACTTCTCTATCTTACACTCTTCTTCTCTTTTCTGCTTCCACCCAACTCTTTTTGCCACTCTTTTTAAAGTGCCAGAAGTGAGCACAGTTGTAAGCAGATACATTTTCAGGAGAAGTTATTCTAAGGTTTTGTTTTAAAGCAACCACATGGGCAGCTTCCCAGCTAAGGAAAGGATCGTTTGATTCACCTTGCAAAATATGACTTTTCATAATTGTCAGTAGCTAAACTCCTACTCATTCAGCATCTCCTAGGTGATGGTGACTGCACATACTGCAAGATCTTGAAAATAAAATATTCCTTAGTTACAATCACTGGCTGAATCATGATGATGATAGTGGAGTTTGGTTTCTAGCCCAGAGAGCTCCAAGAGGCCTCTGGGATTGTACATACTGTGCTTGCTAACCCAGCTCAAAGAGATCCACGTGAGACTGAATTTAAAGCACTGGTGGTAGTATTTTGAGTTAGGTTGTCTATCTGACCATTGCAAGCATCAGTGGAACTGAACTAGAGCTAGATAAAAAGAGGGGGAATGTTTGTCTACAATACCCCAGGATAAATAGTATTTTGACTCTTTTGACAAATGTTCCTCCCATTGTTAAAGTTCTCCCAGAAGTAAATTAGTTATTACGGAAGGAAACAAAGCTATTGCCTTGCTGCTAGTAGGTGGCATATAAATTTAAATGAAGCAAGCAATAGTAAAGCGAAAGACGTGCATAAACATGTGAACCTGTGGGCTGGATGACAAATACTGAAGTGATACTGGCAGTGCAGAGGCACTGGGGCAGGCAGGGGGTATAACAATCTCTCGGGTAGATGAGACATGACTGGAGCGTAAGCGTTGGGGGAAGATCAGAACTGTGTTCAGGCAGAAGCCTGTTCCCACGCCTAGACTTCAGCTTCTTTAGCCAGCATTGCTAACTACTACACTACTAATGCCTTCCTAGCACAAACAGGGTGGAGGCTTGAGAGTGACAGATGGATGTCTGAGTGTTTGAGAGCTGTGCTCAGCCTCCCCCCGGGTCACCTATTTGGTTGCTGCTGCCTATTGCGCTAAAATCAGTTGTTGCATCAGAAGACGCAACATTCATATATTGTGGTTTCAGATCAGGACATGGAGGAAAGCCTGAAATGCTTAAAAAAATGCAAATAGTTTGTTTTTCACCATTTGGAAGACTTGAAAGGGTTTGTAATTCTGGATGCCCTGGCACAGCAACATTGAGCATTATCCACTGCTGGCTTAATCTAAATTAAAAAAACATTGACAGTATAACATGCATGCTATGCTGCTCTTCCTCTGTCTTGTTCCTCATGGCTTCATTTAACTGCCTGGATTACTGTTTCCATTAGCTCCTGCCACAACAGGAGTGGGTAGGGGAGACTGAGGGGAGTGGGCAGGGAGAGGGATGAGACTATAGTAGCAGAGATATTGGCTATGGGGGCTTGTTCAGTTGCATGGTGAAAGACAGACTTGTAGCCCTTGTTACAGCTCTACATCCTATATACAGGATACCAAACCTACTGGTTTTCCACACTGTTCCCACTTTCTGGACTATATCTGAAGCAGATTAGCTCTCAAAGACATGCCAAGAGCACCCAGTTCTGCAGAAAGCTGCAGTTCCTTGTTGTATGCAAAAACTTCTGACAACCTGAGCCCCTCCCAACCACTCTATCTCCCTTACATTTCTTCATGGCAAAGTCATGACTCTTATTAAGCGTGTATGAGACAGTGGTACCCCTCCTAGAATTCTGATGCTTCCTGTCCATGCAGGATGCTTCCTCCTTGTCAGTTTTCCTGGGAGTGATTTTGTGCTGCAAACCTTGGAAAAAAAATTAGAAAACCAGGGAAAATAAATGTTCCCCTTCCTCCCTTGTCTGTGTGTGAAAATGAGCATGTAGGATTCTGCCTCTGCTGCTGCACAAAAGAGCCTTTCTCTCTGCCTCTCCCCAGGCTGAGTTTCCTCACTGTTCCCACTGTTCTTCCCTCTGGACACCATTCAAGGGACAAATTGGGGTAACTAAATGTCCTCTGCTGTTCAAAGGGGTCCTTGCAGCTTGCATAAAACACACCAACTCTTTAAAACCACAACCAATTCATGAAAGTATGGTTTTCTGTGTAATATGGTTATTTTTTTCTGCATTTGGATAGCTTTAGAGTATTGTATAGTACCATACACATGCGTTATTCTTCTTTCTAAATCCATATAAAATATCCTCAAACTTTAACTAGAATAGCTGCTGTATCAGCAAACTCTTGTCCTCAGCTTAACTGTTTGTACTAACATAGTCTTACTGATTAAATGCCATACCCAGGTGAGTCAATGGAAAACAGGTCATTTTTTTACTGTAATGGAATCGAATTTTACCCATGGGGTTCACTGGCATTATTTTGTGTAGAAACTGAGCATATGTCAGTGCGACATTGGTGCCATATTTGCAAACAAGCACAGAAAGAGAAATACTTCAGAGAGCAAATCTGATTTAATGGCTGCCAGAGATATCAAAAATGTGTCTTTTCTGGCGGGCTATGCTGTAATAAGTTTGGATTTAACAAAATGCCTTGGCTTTACCTTTCTCCTCTTTCAGAATGTCTTGAAATTTTACAGGAAATTGCAGGACAGACTTGAGCAAACTGGCTGCAATGCTGTCAAGGGGAGGTAGCACAAAGATGGTAAATAGTAAATGTAGAACTGGAAGGTGAGTTTCCTTCCTTGAGGTGGCCAGAACAAGGTTGCTCATCTCCAGGACATGACAAAAGGCTAGTTTTCTTTCACAAGATCCTGGACACCTATGCCCGTTTTAACCATTTAGTCTCTCTCGTGTTTGTCTCTGTCTTGTAGTAACAAGCATGTCAGTTTCCTTCTGTTTCCTTTTCAGATTTTGCCTTCTGCATCACCCACATGGAGGCAGAGTGTGTCTTTTTGTCCCATATGCCATGGCTGGCAATAAAAATGAATTTCATGACAACAGGGGGCAGTTTGCTCTTCAGAGCTGTTTTATCATACAGAGTGTCACAGCATGCATCTTCTGGGGTTGGAGTCATGCAGTGATTAGATATTGCAGAAAGCAAGTGGCCTCAAGTCAGGCATGAAAAGAGTGGGCTATTCCTGAGTAGAGTAAGAAGCAGGGCATTTCCCTCACACCTTAAGCAAAAGAAATGGATGGCACAAAATGCTGCTCTTATGGGTAAGAACTAAATGTGAAATTGAGGTAGGGAGCAGCTGGCCAGGTGGCAGAATCCCAACAAGTCCCTTGGGGTGGTAAAGCAAAGAATATTGAGTTACTGTGGGATTCCATTATGTACCAAAGGCAAATTTGCTATTTAAGAAAAAGTCTGAACAGCAGCATTATTTGTAAAATGGGGATTAATTACATTGCTCTTCTTGGCAGGAGCGAAACCAGCTGAAACACTGCCCCTACTTTCAGGCATTGTCCTTTACTGGAAATGTGGACTCACTGGAGAGAATTCAGAGGGCAGCAAAGGGAACATGAGGTTTAGGAAGTGAAGAAAGGCTCAGAGCACAGTATGTGTTTAATCTAGAAAATGAAACACTGAGTGGGGAACATGAGAAGTCTTTCATTATGTAAAAGGGCGCTATTAAAGATAATGATCAGCTGTTCTCTTTGTTCCTTTAGGAAGTGCAAGAAGAAATCAGATTAATTTTTGCTTATGCTGCAGCTGAAACAGTTTGGGCTGGATACTATGAGAAGTTTGTTAAAGTAGTCACACCTAAGGATTCACAACATCCTCAGTTCTTTATTAGTTTATTACTAAAAATTTCAGTGCTTGAAATGTACTTTAGATACACTTGCTTTATATTTTGTAAATTCTTGAAGTATCTTCAGGCCACACAGGACTGCTGAGCAATTTCTAGATAAATTGAACAAAGATGCCATGTTTCTAAATATTTCTGTTTCCAATTAACTTGAGAGTACTCTCTGAGAACTTACGGGCTCATGTTTGGCTTTGAAACATGCTTGTAGTCTAATAAAGCATGGGAGAAAAGTAACTTGGAAAATCAAAAACCCTCAAAGAGTATAAAATAAACATGGAAAATAATTGATTGATGAAATGATTAATGAAAAAAAAAAAAAGTCTGAATATACCATGGGGAGGAGCAACTGTTGCTGGAGTGTGAGAAAGTGACCTAGCAGAATGAGGCATGCAGGTGATGAAGGAGTATCTTCCTGACAGAGCTGTCAAAGAGCCATGTGGAAGTGAGAGAGTGGGCAGATTAAAGCAGTGGCAGATGAAGTGTAGGTGGCAGCAAAGAAAAGCTGCAACATACATGAGGATGAAATAATGATCTCCTTCCTTCTTCCTTAAATTACTGGATAGGCAGTGGATCTAGTTTGAAAAAACTGTAAAGGAGAAAGAAATCATTCTTTAATCTGGACCTGACCATCCCAGCTCATGGAGAAGACTTAGTGCCATCATAAATCATTGGCTGTCCCTATGCCTGCCTGTTCAGAAGCAGTTTCCTATTTTGGTCACCACAAATACTCAGAAGTATCTGGATCTCACGTTCCTTCTCCTGTGACAGCCTGTGCGGTCATAGAAAAGTCTTCCTTGCTTTGGTTTCTTTTCTCCAGTTGAATCCTGAATTTGCATGTTAACGACTCAATTCCTTCATTTTATTTTTGTCAGTTCCCTTACAGTACACTGTTCTCCCCTGCTCCAATTACAGGCTTCCAAGATTACTGGTGACCTTGCCTTAATATGCACAAGTTGCTTCACCTACATGCTACCTCTGCAATGCATCTCTCGCCCTGACCTCACTCCAAATGCTGATATTGCTTAGCAGTATTTTGTTCTCAACAAGTGCTCCATTTTTAAATCTACCAAATTCTGGGCTTACCAGCCATATATATGTAGTAATAAATTTAACAGGGTGATGGCTGTCATGGCTGATCCCTAGAATTACTGGCGTGGCCGTGTCTGCACTGTAAAGCTGTATCCTAGCTAGTAGAACAAGAGGACCACATCCAAACCTCCATAGGCAATGCCTTGCTTAGGTTAAATCCTTCCTCTGCTCAGGAATTGTTTGGGAAAGTGCCACGTGTTCTAGTCCAAAGGTGCCAAGGAATACTGTAATAGTACCAACGACTGAATTACCATGCTTTCTGGTTAGGTTCGTGAGTAGCCAATGTGTTCTGCCTTCATAAGTTGCTTTTGGAGGAGTCTGGTGCTCCAGAATCTGATCCAGGCAGACATAGACAGGATAACAACTCAGCCAAACTCAGCTTGGCAGTTGTCCATTTTGTCATGAGCAAGTCTAGTTTGTCTTCATCCAGCACACTGGTGATCCTCACCACGGTTGCTCCTGTGCAGAGCTGATAAGAAAAATTAGTTTTCCTGCAAGTTGGTATATATCAGGAGCCTGATTTTTCATAAGCATAGAAACAGACCATGAAGTTGTGTGGAACAGTTTATGGCACTAACCATAATGTGACCAATCTTTCCTTAGAATAGCTAACTTCAGGGCTCAAGGTTTATGCTTCTCTCTCCTGCATGAGATTTACTGTGTTGATAACCTCCCACCCCACATTTTCCAAGCTTTCAAACAAATTTTGAAGCCTTTGTAATTAATGCTTTCTGGCTTATCACTGTAACTCTAAGAGTACACATGTAAGTTGAAGCTGAAAGCTTGTCACTTCAACAGTGGGAGTCTCCCAGAAAAGATCTGATGGTTTCAGATAGGAAGTTGCAAAGTTGCTTTACAAATCTAATGAACCTGAGAGATAAGCTTCTGTTTTTCCTCAAAGACTACTGCATGTTTTGTTAAACACAGAGCTAAGAAAATGAGTCTTCTCTGAGAAGCAGATACAGGGACCATTTTGCCTACCACTAAAACCTCTGTAACTTTGACATCTACATCCGAACTGCTTACCCCAGGACAAAATTTCAGACATTTACTTCAGAGCGGGATGAATTCCATTTGTGCAGTGGCTTTCTCCACTGGCAGAGAAGATAGTCCATAGTAACAAATTCAGGTACAAGTGTGGGGATAAGCTACATAGTAGCAGCATTGTAGGATGGTCACCTACAAGATGGTAAATCATCAGCTGAGTATCAACTTTGAATGGATTAGATGAAGAACAGTTGTGGGTCAAAGTGAATACAAATCAGAATGATGTCCTGGAACAGTGGACATGGCTCTGTCTGTGAAGTGCAGAGATTTTTGTTCCTTGGCCCCTTGTCTTACAGGTGAAGATCAACAATTTCTGTAGATGTGGATCTATAAAGCAGAAACTGGGCAGGGAACCTGATGGGTTTTGGTGAGTGGTTGAGTGCCCAAGCAGACCAAGCCAGAACTGGGAGGTCTCCAAGGACTGCTGCTTGTTGAAAATATTTTCCTGAGGGATGCTGGCATTGTTGTTGTTGGTACAAACAGGGAGGAAATACATAGTACTGATTGTATCACCTCATTTTGTCCATGTCCTCTGCAGTGGGTAGGTGAAAATGCTGTTCTATACAGTTAGTTATGTGAAAACCTCCTGGCTTTTATTGGTAGAATACAGGGATCTTTGGTTTTCGGTTTGTTCGTTTGCTTTTTAAAGAGCAGGTACCTAAGAAATTGGGGCTAGGGCTTTTGTGCTTTCTTTCTGGTGCGGTTATTAGTAGAATTTAAGTCCCCTTATGAACTAAGTTCCAAATTCAACTTGAGCTCTCAAACTCCTGTCCTGGATTCAGCAGTAGCAGTCATTTTTCTTCTTCTTAGTAGTTGGTGCAGTGCTGTGTTTTCAATTTTAGCCTGAGAACAGCGCTGATAACACCGATGATTTTAGTTGTTGCTAAGTCATATATACTCCTATCAAGGACTTTTAGTCTCATGCTCTGCCAAGGAGGAGGGGCACGGGAAGCCGGGACGAAAGTAGAGACAGGACGCCTGACCCAAACTAGCTAAAGGGCTATTCCATACAGCAGCACATCCTGCCCAGTAGATAAACCACGTTTACTCCTTTGTGGTTCTGATATTTCAGACGTGGTAATTATGTCTCTGGAAATGCAGGCTCTGAGGGCAGACCTGGAATCCTGAGCTCAGAACTTCTTGCCTTGGGGCCCCATCTAGCGGGTAGTGGCTTGCACTGAGCAGCACTAACCACTACTTGATTTGTATTGCTTTGAGAAATAAAAAGCAGTAAAAGAAGCCGATATGAAGATTCCCTACAGAGTTTAATAATTGCAAATGGAATCACTGTGTTTTCATTCTTCTCCTACTGATACTTGGTTTCCACTTCTCTCCGTATAGACAATGTTACTTAGCATTATGTGCTGAAGCATTTTCATAACGTAACTGTGAAGTCACCCATAAGTTAAGAGGCTTATTAGGTAACCTTGAAAGTAGGAAGCATTCCAGCAGCACTTCAATGTCTGTCAGAGCCAAGCTTTTAAAATCTGTATTTTGTCTTGACAGAACTGCTTATGTACCAGATTGTTGAAATGGTAACTATGTTCAGACATGAGGTTTTTGTTGTACGTATTTATTAGAAAATAAAAGAAAGTGGCTTGAGAAATGGAACAAGGTTTTATGGATATATCCAAGTTAGTTTTACAAATGGCATTTTTCTAGTCCATCTGTCAAATGGATTTAGTGAGCCAATATGTATTTTGCTTGCACTTAAGTTGTTCGGTGCAATCCAAGGGAGTAAGATGGATGGCTAGATAGGATATACGGTCCTAGCTGCCTTAAAATTTGAGTTTGTTTTTTAAATAAAAAGGAAAAGAAAGAAGGAAATAGCTAAACTATCTGGTAAAGATTAAGCTGTTTTCTCTGGCAAATGTGTTTTGCAGAACTAGCTATTTGCAAGAGGATGTCTGTAACTATACCTATCTTGCAGTCTTTCAATTTTAAATGAACCTTGATGAAAGCACTTTCTGAAGAGTTTCTGTGACGTCTGTGTCTTCAGAGAGGATCCTAAAGGATGGAAACTTATGGATCTGTATAACAAGGTTATTTTGAAAAAAAGTATTTCATAAGGATAGGCTGGTTAATTTCATTAAGCTGCATAGCAGGGTTATTTAAAACCTCTGCATGAAACTCCCAAGGTAGAGATACTGGAAGACAAATGAGAGTCTCACTAAAATAAAAAGAGTATTGTTGGAAATGAAACCGGTGAACCATGATCTTGCATTCCTCTCTGCCTTAGTTTGGCATGCCTTGAAAATCTGACTCTTCAGTTTACTGCTTATAAAAGAGATAAAATCTTAAACGAGGAATGTGACAGCGTATGTCTTTTTGTGAAAGTGTTTGATAAATGATATTTTTTCCTTGTTGACATCATATCTATTTGTATTATTTTCTGTTGTTTTTCAGATTCTCATTTTGTTCTTCGCCTTCTATAATCAACATACATTTTACAGCACACTTGCAGCTCCCTCTTTTGATAGCTAGGCTGGTTTAACACTGCCTCAGGATTCATGCAGAGAGTGGGTAAGATCTTTAGGTGTGCAAATCATGAAGAAGCTCTAAATTTTCTTCTGGTGTGGAGAAGCTCTATTTATTATTTTAATCCTTTTTTTTTTCATTGTGTTTCTCAGTCTGTAGCCTCTAAAATAGTCTCCAAAATAAATGATCCTGGAAAAAAATGACTTTCAGGATAAATGATCTGAACCACAGTGCTAGAGTTACAGCAGCTGGAATAGTCCCATAAGATCCATTACACTGACCAACAGTCATCCTAGCTCATTTCCCCAGGACAGGCCTGAAGGGCTGACAGAGGTGAATGCTGATCAGGTATTTAGGAAACAGATCTTATTTGAAAGAGAACCTTTGTGTTGCACCTGTATCCCACTCTAGACTAGATTAATGTCTTTTTCACTATGTTTTCTGTGTTCCAGAAGAAGTTCTTGAACTGAAGCAGTACTGATACTTGTGATAAATGGAAGTCCTTTTCTTGCCTGTATTGAGGGTCAGGACCTGGGCTTGGGCTACTGTATGTTCTCCTGGTTAAACATTTTACATTCGATATTAAGCTATTAAAATTTTAGAGAGCCTGGGCACGGTGTCAGAAACAGTCATTTGGAGGGGGAAGATTTAATCTCTTTTGTAATCCAGGTGAAATTAATAGGAGAAGAAGAGGTGCTCCCAAAAAGCACGGGTCTGAGGGGAGAGGATGGGCAGATGCAGGGCAGAGTGCTAAGTCTTATGCAGCATGGCCAAGGCCTGTAGCTGTCTCCTCTTTCAACTAGGTCAGACTACCTCTGAGAATGCCTTTGGAAAATCATAGAATCATAGAATAGTTGGAAAGTCTTCCTTTATGCTGAGGAAAGTCTTCTGACCTTGGGCTCAGGCTTGGTGAGCCAGTAGCAGTAACAGCTATAAGGCTGGTAGAAGCAGCTTCATATCCAGTCATTTGCCTGGTATGTGCCTGATGTCTCATCTCTTCCTCAAACTACTTGGTTACAGGTAGGGCCCTGCATTCAGGGCTAATCTTTTATGTGTTTTCCCAGTCTGAAAGGGAAGGCAGAAGTGTAGCCTAAGAATTCATAAGCAATGTAAATACATCCTCAGTGTAGCCTGAAACTCCTCCTTGGACCTGAGAAGCCTTTCCCAACACTTACATGTAGTCAGATGTACTTCTACGGAAGTCATTTCTGTTGACTGAAAGCTAATATTTCATATGATATAAATATGAAATTTAGTATGAACTTTGATATTTGTGATGTATATTGCAGCATGGAGTTGAAGTAATTTGCAATACTGAAATAATAGCTCATTGAAACCTGCCTATTTGTAACTAGGGTTTAGGAATCATAATATATTGCAGAAGTTAAATGAGGCTTTAAAAGAAAATTGGCCAGTTTAATGGTCCAATTGTCTGAGTGCAAATTCACTACCATGGAAACATTGCTCTGTTATTTTTGATTCCTTATTCATAAAAGCTATATTCTGTGTTACAAGACAATAGACATTTCCTAATCAATGCGTTTCACTGCTGTCCAACACTATGCAACGTGTTTGAAGAGAAGTCAGGGACATGGAGGAGGCTTTCATCAACTTTCTTTCTCACATGTAATTTTGGAGTTAAGAGCATTCCTCTATCCTGCCTGTGGCCTCATTTCAGCATGCCCCTGGCCATCAGTCCCAGCCCCAGTGATAATGGAGCAGTGCTCATCTCCACCTTCCCACAGCCCTGGGAACCACTGAAAAGGGCCTGCCTCTGTCTTCTTTACACACTCCCTTCAGGTATTTATACATGTTCATATGATCCCCAGAGATTTCTCTTCTCCAGGCTGAACAGTCAAGCTCTCTCATACTCTGCTGGTATATCAGTTGCTCTAATCTCTTAATTACCATCATGGCATTTCAGTGTAAATGCTTATGTGTGTAAATTTTAATAATGTGCATAACAATAAATCCACGGATTGCAAATGAAATGCCAGCTGATAGTGGCCAAAATTATGAAGTCATGAAACTTCCTTGAATTTTTAAATCTGAGGTGATTCTGAGTATTATTAAACACCTCATATAGACAGTCCCATCTTTGGATAGGTACTGTTTAAATTATTTCCTGGAGGGTGTTTTTGTTCTTTGTTGCTGATCTTTAACTGTAACCTATCTACCTAGAAAGTTGTCACTGTACTTGGCTCCTCTTCTGATCTCTTTTATACCTTCTCTGATTTACCTTTGCTCCTTACTTACTTGCTGTTCCCTAGTCTTTTCTTTCAACAGATTACATTCACCAAGCAAATGTTCACTAGCTTCTGGAATGCAAATCAATTTTTTGACTTTTCCTCTTTAAGATCCTTGGTGCATGTTTTATAAGTGTTGTCTTAAAATAAGAATGACTTTATTAGGCCAGGCCTAGAGGTATATTTAGTGTATTCTACCTGTCCATGGCAAATGGCAGTTCCCCAGGAAATATTTAAAGAACAAACCAAATGTATGTGTTGTGCAGCTCCTCAGAGTGGTTTCTATCCTCATCCAATTTCAGGACAAGGGCTCTATGAGAGGAATATAATACCTCTGCAGCTGTGAGGACTGCTTTCAGGACCAGCATTATTTAGCCCACTGAGTACCAAGTGCCTATGGGGTCCATCAGTAGGATATGTGACTGTAAACAACAGCATCAGAAGACTGATGGATGGCATCATTAATTATGTTGGTAAGTTATAGATAACCCTGCGTATTCTGTGTCTCCGTGGCTAGTGAAAGTTGGTGGCATTGTCTTCATCTTATTCCCTGGGCTGGCACTAGTAATGGGAGATCTGGACATTTCACTTTTCTTTCTTCATGAGAATATTTTTTGAGAGGGGTGTTGGGTGGGTGGAAAGGGCAGGAGGAATAGCAAAATAGAAGTAATGAACAAGGCACACCAAATCAGAAGTCCAACTACTGAGATAGCAGCTCTATATTACTTGAGGCTGGAGCTTTGATGGACTATTGCCATGTGGCTCTCATGAGGCACAGTTGTTTCCCAGGGCATGTAGCACATTAGCAAATCGCTGGCATACTTCCATTGGAATGGGAGTGACACTGCACATGAGCTTCCTTTCTGTTAGTAGGGAGATAACATTTGTAGTGGTCTGCTCTCTTTTCAGTGCTATGTTTTTTAAAACCTGGAAATGAAGGCAGTATTTCTGTTTGATGTATCATGCATGAGTTTAAAGTCTGTGATTGATCAAAGAATATATCAAAGAAAAACAGACACCATTTTTTGTTGCTCATCTAAACCCACTGAGACTAGAACGGAGCTCTTACTTTCTCTTCCTCATACCTCTGGTTGCTGGTTCCTCTCATGATTCCTATGAAGACACAGCCTTCCAAGTTGTCAGGCAGCATCTGAACCAGCAGCTATCAGAATCAGCATTACATTCTTTACATATTTATATCAATTCTGCATATGATTAAGTAGGGAAAACCATCTCTAAAGTATATTTGTCTTTCTATACCCATACAGCTGAAGTTCAAGTTGAAGCTTTTATATTACAGTATAGGAATGTAATGCAGGTCGCTCATTTAGTATTTTCCAGAAAGTTTCCAGAAAGATCATAATCCTAAGGTGTCCTTTTGTCAAGTTTCCTCTTTCTACAAGCTTCCTATTTCTAGATGATTTATTTTTTGGTAATGTACCACTGCAAACTATTTCCTCCATTTCTTCATGTTTATTATGACCTATGTCTATCCTTCCTCTCTGATTATACAAAGGTCAACTCATAATGCTAACCTCCTTGTTATTTCATTGCCTACTTCTAACATTTTCTAAGCAATCACTCTCTTTTCTCCCATGTCTAGAAAACGTCACCAAATCAAACTTGTTCTAATCCATTGATCATTTCTACCTTGTTCACAGGAGTCCTGAGTGCTATGTATTAGCAAGATGTACCAGCATGATACAGTCAGAAACAGATACTCTAGCAATTGTAGTGCGAAGGCAAAGTGTGAAGGTTAGTGTGTGAACACCTTCAGAGGAAGAAAATATTACTTTCATTTATTTATGTATTTTAATCTGGGATGCCAGCAAGAGCTACTGGATGGTAGGCAAATTCTTATTTGAGAAAAGGTTGTACTTTTTTTTACACTAAATATAATTGAGTTGGAGGAAAGTACGAGCAATAAGGAAGAATTAATAAGACCAAATTAAGGCAGATTTCCTTCTATTGAACAAGTGCTTCAGGCAGATGGTATTTTGATCACGTGCTTTATTAATTGCATGGTGTAACTGCACAAAAGTTGCAAGCGTGACTGAATAGACTGTGAAGTATAAATAAGACAGTCAGGATGATTCTTCTGGCCTCAAACTTTATGTTTCCAGCCAAGAGTTCCCATGCATTGGAAACTCCAAGGAGCTATTTCAGTCTTCTGGGAAGGAGCAACTGTCTGTCACTCTCTGAGGTGTCCCAAGCAAGCCCAATGGTTGCTGTAATGTTATGATGTTGCTGTTGTTGCTGTCCTCTCATAAATGCCCAGACATCTTGACAACTGCACTCAGCTCAAGATTTTTTCCTCTCCTGCTCTGCTATAGTATTTGTGTCACTTGGGGAACACTGCCAGTGGGTGAGATTTGGTGCAAGTGTAAGCAGAAAGGCCACTGAGGCAAGGAAGGAGGGCAGCTGTCCTAAGCATTCAAAGATTTACATTCTGTGCTGCTCTGATGTGGCCTGGGCGTCAAGATATTTATTAAGATGGAAGAAAGCCTTTTTTGGTCTTGAAGCTCTCTGAATCTACCTACATGTTATTTAGGATATATTGCAGTAAAATCCAGAGTGGTACTGAATGCTGCCTGATTGCAATAGAAATTCAGAATAAAAGAAACAGTCTCTATACTGCCTGTGGAGAAAAAAAAATTACTGCCATCTCAAGCTGTTTATCTGGGACCCATAACTTCTTCAGATTAAAATTAAGAATAATGGGAAAATGTTTTGATTTGAATATCAGTAAGGTGGGAATCAAATGGTATGTACTTAATCTGTAAAAAGTTTTTTCAGTTGCCAGTGCAAATATTACCTTGTGATAAAATTATAGTTGCTGAGGAATACTCAGCAAGACCAACATGTGAGACAAGACACAGTCTACGTGACTAATGAAGAAGAATAAAAAGAACAGAGCATGAATAAGTTGTGTAAACTGTCTTCAAATGTGAAGAGTGTGTGGGGAATCCTACAGTCTATTTGGGTTAAAGCACCCTTTGAAATCAAATGAGTATTTAACTTGAGGACCAATGGTGCTAGTGGGTAACTGTTTAGTGACAAGTGAAAACCAAAGAGTGAGAAAAGCAAATAATCAGTTAAATGGCATGGACAAAGAATTCAGCAAAATATCCCTGTCAGGAACACTTGCAGATTGTGGTAAATGGTGACAAGTGTTGACCTCCAAATGTAGCTTGATTAGAAGCACCAGAATATGGACCATGGAGAGAAAAAGTAGTTAGAGGCTGGGATGGAGCAAGCAGGTAGGACTCTTCAGTCTGCTTTCTGTAATGAAATTTTGTTTTGTTTTATGCACTATGACATTGCTCTTGAAGACCTGGAGGAGAAACTACCGTCGAATAAGGATGAGTGTGACTCACTGGCACTTCTGCAAAACAGTGACTATTAAAAGAGTCTAAATTTGGGGCCTGCCTGGGACTTAGAGTCTTAGCATAGTTCTCACAGTACCCACCTGTAGTGAGCTCAATCCTTTTGGTTATAGCAACCAAAGAGTCAAATGCAACAGTAGTGAGGAGCAGAGATTAAGGGGTCCAGTTGCAATCATCGATAAAGAAAATCATGCCTGGGCTGTATTCTGTACAGTTCTTGTCTGTTTACAGTGAAACCTGTTCAGACCTCCAGTGTCATTCCTTTAAGCTATTGTGGATTCAGCCCTGAAGCCAAATTATATCATTTTTCTAATGAGAGTTACCTGCTTCCAGGAATATAGTAAAGGCTCCAGAGCACATTTATAATCATATATGTCGGATAGTATATCATGCATGGTACAAACCCTATGCAGAGTAGCTACAAGTGGCATATGCACATGAAGTTCAATGACCTTGAATAGTGGTATATGCCCGAACTTGATGCCGTTTGACATTTCACTTCAGCTCTCACACTGGGCTCATCATACAGGTGATCTGCTGTGTGATCTGCTATGTATTTATTTCCTTCTCCTTTTCCCCTGTGAAACAGGAGCAGATAATTTCCATGATACATATGTGAAAATATGTGGAGCATGAGAATGTCCTTTTTTTTCTGTAAGATTATCTGACCAAGGTCTGCGTCAGATGGGATGATAAGGAAAAGGGGAGAATCAAACACACAGATACAAACAACCTGACTGAGTAGTGATAACAAAGTCCATAACCAGAAACAATCCTGGTTAGTAGCACTAATTGATAAGGATAGTGGAGTGTGAGAATACTTATTCCTGAAACGTGATCTGATTAAGGAGCACCTAAAATCAGGTTGATAAGAAAAGGTGAAGGCAAAAACCACAGAGGCTCAGACCTGACAAATAATGAGAAGAAACAAGCCTTGCTTGTCATATTAATTGATGCGTTATTCCAGAAAAGCTAACCTGGAGTTTTTGAAGTTTTATAAACTTATAAACTGATAAGTTTATAGCTGGAGGGTTTGGGGTGGGGTGGATGAAGACCAGAGGAGTGTGCATTGGTAGATCTGTGCAAAGCGATGAAGAAATGTTTAGGGGAAGAAAGAGAGAGGAACAGGCAGGAATGGGTAGGAAAGGATGCAAACCAGGGCTGGTCAGTACGCTTGTCTGGCTGAGCCCTGCATCTCATCACCACAGGCTGTCCTATCTTCTTTAAAACTTTACTATCTCTCTGTGTAATCTCACTCTTCATCCCATGTGTGTGAGTGGTGCACAGATAGAGTGCCAGGGACTGTCATGAGTGGACTGGGAGCCAGCTATTGAAGTCAGACTGGGGGTGTAAGCGCTCCTACACACTATGTATAGATATTGGTATTGGTGGAGGGGAAGACACTTGCAAATATTGAATGCTTGTGGGATGAGTGTATGACTGAATGCATCTGTTTGCAGAGGGTGCTGACCTAGATCAGAGAGTGAGAGTAGGTGGCCAGACAGCAAATGTCTGTGTGCTTGTGAACCTCAAGTGTCATGTGTGCATCTGCACTAGTGACCTTCAGTGTCTGCCAGCCCAAAAGGAAGAGGGGACAGGACCAGGGGCAATGGGCACAACCTGAAACACAGGGGTTCTGAACACCAAGAAACTGGTCTGCTTTTTTTTCTGTAAAGGTGGCCAAGCATTGGCACAGTTGGCAGAGAGGTTGTGTAGTCTCCATCCTTGGAGATACTCAAAAACCGTCTGGACATGGTCCTGGGCAGCCAGCTCTAGGTGGCTTTGCTTGAGGAGGTGGGATGGACAAGGTGGCCATCAGAGGTCCTTTCTAACCTCAACCATCCTGTGCTTCTGTGACTGTTTTTTCTGTGCTTATGCCTGCTGTGAGTCCTGTATGTTGGTGCTGTTATGAGCAGCAACCCCTACAGCTGGTAGCAAGTAAAGCCTGAAAGCTCTAAAATAAACTTTGCATGGTACTACCCAGCACTGGATTTCTGACTTTTGCCTGCATTTCCCAGGGTTGTGAAGTCTCTGCACCCACATGACTGGTGCTTAAGTAGTTCCTGTCTCTGCCCTCTTGCAACCTGTGGTTGTGTCTGGATTTAATTTGTTGTTGCTGGCACTGAGATTAGTTGATAGAAATAACTGTTGCTGCAGCAGATATCTGCAGAGCATGCTGTGGCTTTTGTATAAATATACAGGGGTAAGACAAAAATCTCTATGGTCCTCATATTTGCACTTGGTTGAAAAAAAGTTCTTGTTATAATGGTAAGTGAAAAGGTACCACTGAGCTGATATATTGATAGTGGGATCTCCTATGGTGTGCTTTGTCTAACTAACTACAGTCAGTAAACTGTAGTAAGTACTGTTGTTTTCATTAAGTTTTATGAGAAACACTTCCAAAAAACATTTGAAATATGGGCCACAACTTCACAGCTCTGTTGGGAAACTTATTTGCTTTTCTCACTTTAAAATTTAGCAAATCATATTTAGCTATGCATTCCCACTGGCTGAAACCCCAATTTTGATAAAAGTATCTGTCAGCCTATTACAAACTCTAGAGTACCGTATGCTGTCCAAAGCAGCTGAAAATATACTCGTGTTGCCACTTGCAACAACTCACCTAATCAGTAGTTGAAACACTGCTGCAACAGGCAACTCTGTATATTCTGTTTGTGGCTGCACTAACCCTCTGTCAACCTTTAAAGGAGGCATTAAATTAAGAAGGATATAAATCAGAGCTTTCTTGAGTCAGTAAAACCTTACCATTGAGCCTGAAGTGCTTGAGAATGGGTCCTTCGGCAGCAGGATGACATGTTGCAGCTTAAATCTCTACTGAGTGATTGACTCCCTATAACTTAGTGGTGTATTTGTCTTCTTACACATAAAAAAAAGGATATTTACTAAGAAATTAATTTTATTTTATCTTGCAGGGGAAAAAAATGTCGCAACATTTTGTATATTCAAGTATTTTAGTATTTGTTCAAAGGCTTGCACTAGGAGTGACTGGTGTAACGGATGCAGTTCAGTCCACTTCTGTTAAATTGCTGCTTGAATATCTCTGTCTGGGGATTAAAACAGCTTCTAGCAAATGTCATGTTTTGTTTTGTTTTGTTCAGCTGCCATTGTCCTCTCTCCTGGGAGCTCTACAGCCTTCCCTTGGTTGCAAGCATCTTTTCCTTTTCCTCCTCAAAATGTCTTGGCTGCTCTATGGACTCATGTCCACACAGCCTATTGTAATTTCTGGGGAGAGTTTTAGCTTTTAGCAGTTTTCAGGTTGCATGTGGCCTTAAAATACTTGCAAGTTGTGCACCAAGAAAGAAAATTAAAAGGTTCTAATAGGGGAAGCGAAAATGCATCAAGAAAAATGAAAATAAGCAGAAAGCAGGAGGTAGAGAGCGAAATGTTTGTTTCTTAAGAGCCAAAGTTGTTCCCTCCAAGCCTGAAAGAGTCAGTCAGGTGTGTTTTCCTATGGGGATCTGTGCTCAACTGCATGAACACATATACAGTGCTGTCAGCAGTCAAGTGTATCAGTTTCTGCTCTCTTGTTTGATAATCTTTATAAGCAGGTGCACTGCCTTTAAAATTATTTTAAATTAAGTGTTTCAGGAGGTGGCATTCTCTTTTGAATAAGACACATCCTATTTGGTACATGTATGGACCCCATACTTGACAATCCTGAACTTCTGACCAGAAGCAGTAACTAAGGAAAGAGCACGATTTATTTTTCATACAGTTGAATGTATGCATTGCTTTGTCTTTCATTTGTAACACCAAGTGGGATGCTATGACCTGGGTAGCTGTGAGGGAAATCCAAGAGAGTTCTCCATGATCACCAGTGCCCACTATTCATCGTTCCATCATGGCTTTACAAACCTTACCTCAGGGTTTTGTGAATAATTAGGATTGCTGCAGAGATGAGGAACTTCTTTGTTAGTTACCAAGCTTTTAATTTGTATGAAACTATAAATATGCTGCAAACATTTGAAGAATTCAAATGCTAACGTATCACAAAGCTGGACTTCAGAAGCTGGCATGCAAAGATGCATTAGGTTTTCTTGGAACTGGAGAAAGCTCAAAGCACAAGGCCACTATTAAGATACTCTTACAGGCTAAAAATGTACCTCTTCTAATAGCTTTTCATTTTATTACTCTGTGGATGTCTCCTCCAGCAGCTAAAAACTAATGCATATTTTTTCTGAGCTCCATTTCAGGTCTTTGTCTTCCCCTTTACTGGAGTAGTTGAACCGTTACTTAAGTCTGTATCCCACATCAAGGGACTGGTATAAGATAAAGAATAATTCCAAAATACTACATTTACAAAAGGTTTTTAGCGCATGCTCAGTTTTAAGCACTCGAATAATCCTTTTGATGTCCTGCTAAATCTCTGCTTTTAAAAAAACACCTCTTAGGGAAGAACTTCTATTTGGGAAGTGGGATCATGGGAAGATATCTTTAGTGTCAGGCATGAAGTTTGTTTGAGAATATAATGAAAATTATTTAATGATTAAAATGCTAGATAATTTTTGGTGCTCTGCTGCCTACATTTTCGCACCACAGAATAACACAATAATGCAGTTTTCTATCCTATTTTGTGGGTACTTAGAGGAGAAGGAGACTTTATTTATTGGCCTACCTGGAGACATCCTGATTCTAGCTCCACTGCATGGATTGGTCTTGCCTATGGTGTATTCCCCAGAGCCCTCAAGGAGCACTTTAACATTTTTGAAAACCATCCACACCCTGAAGAAAGAACTTTAAATAGTTGTCGTAGTTTGAGGCCCCTCAAACAGTTCTGTGCACCCCCCCCCACCTCTTTCTTCCCCAGTCCTGGGGAAATGGGAAGGAGAATCCAAAGAATGCAACTCCCACAGGTTGAGATAAGAACAGTTT